>JBBPBQ010020321.1:6903574-6918611 GCA_037974755.1 Cicer yamashitae | reverse complement strand
ATATATTTATATTTTTTAATCCCTCCCTCTTATGTAAGAGATGTTTATAATGTACGTCCTAAAATATTTCAACATATTATTTTCTTTTGGGATTTTGTCCCTTGTTTATCCTGAAAAACTAACAAAGAGTAAAAAAATATCAACATATTATTTTTTTTTGGGATTTTGTCCCTTGTTTATCCTGAAAAACTAACAAAGAGTAAAAAAATATCAACATATTATTTTCTTTTGGGATTTTGTCCCTTGTTTATCCTGAAAAATTAACAAAGAGTAAGAAAAAAATTAAAAGTAGATTAAAAAATGACATAAACAGAGCATGCATGGAGTTTTTTACATTATAAATTGATCAAACAATTTCCTCTTTGCTACAAGTACGTAAAAGAGAGAAAAAAATGGCTACAATTCACAAATTTGTTTATGTTATGATCCTAATTGTTTTCCAACTTCTTGTTGTAACCGAAGGCATTATACGTAAATATTTTTTCTCATCATTCTCAATATTTGTTCTATATTTTATTCACAATCTTGCATCCTCCTTTAATAACATTATTTTGTGTTTTACATTAATATAGGAATCCCATGTGTTACGGACTCAGACTGTCCACCGAGTGCTCCTCGATGCAGAAATAATCTGTGTGTAAGTTGATCAATAATTTTGTTATTTCTACATTTATAATTTATTTGAACATTTTATTAATCTTATGTTTCTCGCACTTTTTAATTTATCTCTCTCTAACCTCTAAATTTTGTTTTACAGGAATAGAAGCTTATCAATGATATTATGCAAGTATTGTCCCCACTGTTTACTTTTACAATATATGGAGAACAAATATGTCACTGCAATATTATATATTAAATAAAGATAATACAGTGATGTAAAATAATAAATTAATAATTAAATTAAAATAATTGAAAAAAGCTTATGTGATTAATCCAAACTTAAAACAGTTAGTAATTATGGTTATTCTAGTTGCACTACTAAATTAATGTATACGGTTCATCTACAACAAGTTTTGGATGGGTGACAAAGGAACAGATAATAAATTGTATTTTTTGAACTTACTGGTCAAAATTAAAACATATAAGTAGCTAAAAAAAATTATTTTTAACTATTTACATTAAACAAGATAGCAGAAAATCATAGTTAGGCGTATAAGCCACAATCCACTAAATAAGTAATTAACGTAATCATGTCAACAATCCAAATTAACTCAAATCTCAACAAAAATACACAACACAACAAGAACGAGCAAGCAGTTAATAATTAACAATCATCTTTCAGAAATCATGTATTGCAATAGAAAAATACATAGCACTTAACACAAGAATAATAGGTAAACGTTTCAGCACTTAACAGGGAACATAGGTAAACACAATTGGCTCACAATCGACTGGCTCACAATCGACTAACAGACGACTAACACATAACCCACTCGGCCTGATTGGACAGACCTGCTCTGATACCACTAATGTGACACCCTAAACCCAAATTGAAATGGAAAGTAAAATACGTTAGTTTTGAAAGAGATACGCAGTAGTTCCAAAATAGAGTATACAAATTTTATTTTAAACTATAAGGTTCAGGACGTCACACTCATACTTACACAAAATGCTTGCATTAAAGTTTTCGATTAAAAAAAATCCTTTAATATCAAACATAGTTGAAGTTTATTAAATAAAAAATTCTGACATAAAAACACGTTCTAAACTTAAAGACAATTAATTTATACATCCGAATAAAAGATAAAAATAACACAATTGATCGATCGAATTTATAAAAATCTTAATTAGTTCATAACTCAACAAAATATGACAAATTACTCCCACCTAGTATCACCTATCAGAGCGTGGATCACCAACCGATAACCTGAAATGACTCCGCGCTCTCGCAAGCGCCAAACACAAGCAACGAGGGGTGAGTTTCGAAAACATGTAATAGTATAAAATAATTGAGAAGAACACGTAAAATATATTAAACACCGTATCATATCAAATCACAATTAACGAGAATAATCAAGGTAAAATATTGATACAATGCACAACATCAAGTAAGTAAACACACAAATCAAGTAATGTTATGCATGCTCTTATACTCTAGACTCCTCCTTTTTCTTTGGTACCATTCTAACTCTGAAGTACTTGGTTAGGAGGCCTGATACTATGCCACCACGCAAGTGGACGGACAATTCAATTTGGCCATGTCCTCATAGATCCCCTCAACTCAACCCGAGACACATATACGCGACAATCGAGGTAAACGTGTGTTGCATGGTAGCTCCCGACATTTGGAGTGCTACCTCCAAGTCACCTAGGAGTTCCCCACCCGAATACCTCCAAGGTCTAACAATCTTGCCCTAAGGCTCAACAGCAGACCACCACGATCAGGCTCATTCAGTTGTACTTCCCCGGAATCACTAGGCTTGTCAAGCTCTACCTATATGATGACCAAATAATCTCCACTTCAAAAATTATCAACATCTTTTTTCTCCCCTCGTTGGCCTAGGTTACTCACTCCATTAAGAGAACCATCATTGGCACAAGTCGAATTCATCACTATTCAATAAAACACAATATGCATTTCGTGATACTCATCAAGGTTGTAACATCATAAGTCATCAAGTAATCATCAATGCATATTTTCATAGTTATATATTACCTTCAAAATTTATCATCATAATACACAAACTCCAACAATGTATGATTTTCACTCACAGATAATAATATTAAATCATTCATACAAACCACTTCAATTGAAATGCAAATAATAACAATTCATCACATTTTATATCATATAACAGTATCAAGGTAGATATAAACAAAACACAGAATACGTCAAATACACAATTCTATAGTAATTCCACTACCACACAATTCTTCAAAATTTAAATCAAACAACACCCTATAAAAGTTTCTAACTCGTATTTTAACCTCACCAAATTCAAGTTTTCTCATTAGTCAATTATTACTCAAAGGGCTTTGCCCATACGTAGCGAGCCCCGAATGAATTATGGGAAATACGGTTTTCCCGTTCATCTCACTTAATTTACACTCATGAATTCGAACTCTCTCTCACCTCATACCTTAGTTTGACGCTTTCGTACGATTTAGAATCCGAGCAATTTTCAGCAACCATAACATGTCGACAACGCGCAACGAACGAGTCCAAAAGCATCGGCGAATTTGCAGAGTCAATGAAACATGGCGACGTGCTGGAGCGCCGATAGGGTCCGACGTCAACTTCGCCGAAATACGCAAATGAGTAGTGCTTCTTGAAGGTTTTGACGAGAGGAATCCAAAAATGCTATTAGTTTTTCAGGACGATGAACGTGCTGGCCGGAATTCGACAACACAGCCGCGACGAGGGTGAAAACCCATTTTTTGAAGTTTAACGATTGGTGATTCCAAGCGTAGGTAATTGAAGAGGGTGTTTTGTGGAGTCCAAATATGGTCTCGGTTTTCGTTGGGAGTAGTCGTGGTGCCCGAAATCTTGATCAAACGGTGGAGGTGTGATTTTTGACAAAGAGGAATAGGACGTTTCAATTTGCGATTCAGGTTGAGAATGAAAGAGGAGATCACAACGATTACAATGTGGTCTCGGTTTTGCACGACATTCACTATAATGGTCATGGTCGACGAAAGAAGAAGGAGAAGAAAACGATTATGGAGGCGGCGTGAACGAAGAAGACGATGCTAGTTCTCTGTTCTTCTGTTTTTTTTTCTTTTTCTTTCATTATTATTATTATTATTATTATTATTATTTTATTATTATTATTATTAAACACAATTTAATTACTAAAATATTACTAATATTTCAAAACTAATATTTTATAAAATAAAATAATTAAAGTAATTAATCTTTTAAATAGTCAAACACATAGAAAAATATCACATTAATTATGTACAAGAATAGCACATCATAGAAAACACGTATATAAAGAAAATTAATCATCAAATTAATCAACATATATTTTAAAATAATTTTAACACAAAATTAATTATTTAAAATCCTACTTCATTCACAAAATAGTTTATTATAAAAATTGGGGTGTTACAATTCTACCCAACTTAAAAGAATTTCCTCCCCGAAATTCAAGCTACTAAAGAATGTGATTTTACTTTACACTTAATCTTCTAAAAGAATTACATCTAAGGAATATAAAAAGAAAAAAATAAATCCATATGACACGAAATTGTACAAAATTAATAATCAACAAACATAATCATATTAAAACTAGGAAACATTTTTACATAACATATCAGAGTTAAATTGGTATTTCACGTTGCATCCAATAAAATATACAAAATCATAGCGAATATTGAAATAGGAAAAATAATCACACCAATACTAATCAGTTGTGTAATAACATATTATATTCAAAACACAATCACAAAACACACCGAGACTCTAGCTTTAAAACTTCTACACATACGGTTCATTCTTAGTAAGACTTTCAAAATAGTTCTAGGCTGCTACTAGAAGCAAACAAGCGTTAAGACAAAATATACTAATGTAAGATATTAGTCTAATTTAATTAAGTCGCTTAAAATGATATAAGAGACAACCATGTTTTTAGTCAATCAAAATAATATCAACAAGTGCAAATACGATAATAATAACGAGTTATTGCCGTCTCTTTTATCGACGATGAGTCATCGGGGTAGCTAATCCCTCCTACTCATGGAATCAATTACTTAAGGTAGCCATAACTATAGTCATTTCAACTCAAACACAACTAATTAAAGGAATTTTTAACATGTTTCAAGAGTGCGAAGACGGCGCCACAACTCCTACTCCTTACTTCAAGTTAAAAATTCACTTAATTGCACATTTGCAATAATTTATTTGTAATTTACAACTAGTTACAACAACAAAAGAAATGACACTTACATTAATATAAATCAACAATTAAAATAAAATAAGGTATAGAATTATCTCACTTTTAAACACTTTCAACTACTCTAAACACCATACACAATTCCCAACACTTAGAACATCGGAAGGACAAACATTTTCATATTCACATAATCATATACATATCTAAATAACTAAACCAACTATTTAGCACAGTAATTCTACGTTTATTTAACAAATCAAACACTAATTCTAACTCGTAACATATTCTTAAGGCAGTCCAATCATTCCAAATTTACGATAATATATATATATATATATATATTTTTTTTTTTTTGAGTTAATCTTTGTCACTTAACTCAAACTAAAATAGAGACTTTTCAATCGGTAGATAAGCTAAGTAACTATTTATATTAAATGTTAACATAATAATCAGAAAACCAAAATAAATCAAGTAGCGTATAAACCATTTTGAAAGAAAATCAAACCAATACCTAGATAGTTGCTTCAAGACGTAGAAGAGTTAGACACACCTGTTGACACTCCCTAAGCGACAAAACTAGGTGGCCGCTCCATGTACACCTTTCTTGTAAGTCACCGTGCAAAAAGAAATTTTTCACATCTAGTTCGAACAAAGGCCATTAATGCTTGGCAACAAGAGATATACGACTGTGAACAGATGAAATTTTAGCAACGGGGGAAAGTATTAGACTATTAGTATAGTCAACTCCATATGTGTGGACATACCCCTTGGAGGCTAGTCGTGCTTTTAAGTGAGCCACATAACTATCAGGATTCACCTTGACAATATAAGCCTATTTGCATTCAATAGTATGCTTTCTCGTAAGGAAAGAAACTTGACCTCATGTGTCATTATGCTTGAGATGCCTCATGGTCAAAGAGGATTGCACCACCTCAAAAAGACATTAGTGAGATTATCCATTTTCTTACAGAACAAAATCTCAGACCAGACAACCTTATACTCAAAATCAAGACAAGAAAGCCAACTCAAGGCAATAAGTTTCTTTTGTTGGGTTAGCATCCCTTCACATATATGCGTGCTAAAAGAGAAGTCAACTCTTCATTATATTTCTTTAACTCTAAAAATAGTCCATCAACTTTCGCTTATCCTATTTGTGACGGAAAATCCCTTGCAAAAGAGCATAAATGCAAATCAAATTGTTGGATATTTCATTAATAAATTTAAAAAATTCCACAACTCATTCACGGTCTTGCACTGAATAATAAATATATATCCAAGTCCCCCTGTCAAATGCATCCACGAGTAAGGCCAAGATGCATTTATTCCATACCATTGTTGCCTTCAAATCCTTTGGGCATATTTCTGTTAAATGTCCATCATTTCCCATTCCTCTAAGACTAACTTCAACTAGATACGTTCAATGCACATGTTTCTCAATGTCTCTGTCAAGCTTGATGTCGGCGAGTTTGGAGGATGTAATAATAAACTTGGTA
This sequence comes from Cicer yamashitae, assembly GCA_037974755.1. NCBI lineage: Eukaryota > Viridiplantae > Streptophyta > Magnoliopsida > Fabales > Fabaceae > Cicer > Cicer yamashitae. Next base: position 6,912,283 of record JBBPBQ010020321.1, on the reverse strand, counting down.
ATAAAATTCTTAGAACACCTTCATTAGTACTTTCAGTCTCATGTGACATCATTTCACCAATAACACCACAATGGAACATGTGATTTCTACCTGAAACCTCACTAGGATGCCCCGTAACACCTCAAAACACCACCAAAGCACATGACAGTTGAGCCTACGTACTCGAGACTAAATCTTAATGACTTACTACAATAACTCTTAATATGATTAGTCTAGGAAATTACAATTTCTGGAAATTACTATGCATTATTTCATAAAACAAGGAGAGAAATAAAAAGATAACAACTGTAAAGCGATTAAGTTACACTAAAGGAAATTTAGAGGAGATCACAACGATTACAAATGTAGTCTCGGTTTTGCACGATACTCACTATAATGGTCATGGTCGACGAAAGAAGAAGGTGAAGAAAACGGTTATGGAGGCGGCGTGAACGAAGAAGACGATGCTAGTTCTCTGTTCTTCTGTTTTTTTTTTTCTTTTTCTTTCATTATTATTATTATTATTATTATTTTATTATTATTATTATTATTATTATTATTATTATTATTAAACACAATTTAATTACTAAAATATTACTAATATTTCAAAACTAATATTTTATAAAATAAAATAATTAAAGTAATTAATCTTTTAAATAGTCAAACACATAGAAAAATATCACATTAATTGTGTACGCGCATATCCACGTAAAATCGACTAAAATCTTATTCTTTAAAATATTACACTAAAATACTATTATTTTTAGAAAAATATATAAAATAATATAATATAATATAATATTTGTTGTTTATATAACTCATTTAGTCAAATATGTACAAGAATAGCACATCATAGAAAACACATATATAAAGAAAATTAATCATCAAATTAATCAACATATATTCTAAAATAATTTTAACACAAAATTAATTATTTAAAATCCTACTTCATTAACAAAATAGTTTATTATAAAAATTGGGGTGTTACACAAGTCACTAAAAGACAAATATAGTATAAACAAGTACAAAAGGTAGCTAATACCTTTTGCATTTTTCCAAAGCTGCTACAATGATCATTATAGAGGCGACACAATCTAAAGATTTCAAAACAACCCGCTTCTCACAAAAAGCAAGAGAACGTTTTGCCTGCGAGAAGAACGTTCTACTTATTTTGAAGAGAACATTCTCATTGTTCTCCCACTTGCAAAATTGTAAAAGACAAACCCAAGCACAAACAAATACATATGTCAGTCATCACTTTTTCATTTTCCCGTGCTATTATAGTAAACGATTTTAAGGTGGCACAAGTTTCATATATCGCAACTACCTATCCTTCATAAAAAGCAGAAGAACGTTCTTCTCGTGAAGAGAACGATCTCCTTGTTTTTCACTAAAAGTGAGGACAACTCGTCAAAAGGATTGCTTTTTGCATATATTGGTGTGCCCAACAACTCCTAGTTTCTTCATATATATAGGAATGTTTTGCTAAACATGAAGAGCAAAAGCATAAGCCAATAAACATCATTCACTTGTTTTTGTATATAAGTTATCAAAGCTCTTCTTTTATCGTTAAAGAAGTGCTTCATGAATGGCAACCATATGTAAAGGTAATTTTTTTTATTTGAATTTATTTTCTAAAAAAATTGTGTGAACTGCATTATGCTGATGAAGTTTGAACAACTTGAAGCTTTTGTCATGTCATTTGTTATTATGTGAAATTTGATTTGGAACATTATGTTACGTCTCTCATGTTGATTTATTTTCCATAATAATTTTTTGGTTGTTGTGGAGTTCTTGTGATAATTTTTGAAGAAACTATGTTGACTGGTTTGACATTGTTCAGATTGTTCATAATTCTCTATCTTATCCTAACTGTGAAGTTTGGAGCCTAAACACTGTAATTTCTCCATGTGTGATTATTCACACATGTGTTATTTCTTCAGAACTTGCATCAATTCTTAATGACATTACTTATGATTTATCTATACACTAAGACATTTTTGTTTGGTACCTTGAGCCTTTCAGACCACCTTGTTTATATTTTAACTTTTGCTAACCTTTTTGAGATATATCTATTTCTTTCTGTTACTAGACACATTATAAGCCAATGAACTGATTCTCTTTCGTTGGTCTAAATGAAATCCAAAAACAATGTTGACATATTTGGTTATGAAACAAAGCTTTTATGATATATTCCTTTTGCATGGTACCATATAGAATGTTGTTCATATTATCCTTCAATTATTCTTATTCATAAATGAAATCTCAAATGCAATATTCTTGAGATGACTTCAACATCAAAGTTAATTCTCTTGTTTTATTGAATTGACTTTCGAGGATCTAATGTCCATGTATTGGCTTGATGACATGAGAATGTTCTTTTTCTTTATTTTTAAGCAAACATAACATTTTTTATGCTTAATTTTGAGTGATTACTTTGTTATTTTTAAGAGTGAAGAGTTTAGATTTAAATTAAATCCTATTTATATATTAAAACATTTGAAAGCACATGTTAGATCACAAGATAATCAAAATCTTAAATGTATAATTAAAGATGTTTTGTCTAGTGTCACATTCGAACATGGTATTTTTAAGTCATTTATATGTGAAAATGTGAAAATATTGTGTCTAAAAGTGGCAAAATAGATGGATTTGAATTAAGATGGTAATAGATGTTGGGTGGGATCACTCCCCAACTGGAACCCACCAAGTTTATTAGTATTATTATTATTATTATTGAAAAAAAAGAATAAGAAAAAAAAAAGGAATATATGGTTTATTGGGCTTGACCCATGTAAAGGAAAATAAAAGGAAGGAAAGGGATCTCAAATCCCTAAGGCAAAGGCAAACGCAAAGGCAAACAACCAAAACAGTAACCGCACGCACGCACGACAGCCAGAGAAAAGGAAAGGAATTCAATTCCTTTGGTGGTAACTAGTTTTACTTTCTCTGAGAATTATTTTGGCATATCCACTTTAGTGGAAGATTGTTATAAGGTTATTGTTTTTGATTGATATTCCCTATTGTTATTAGGAAGACTCTGGTGTACCCATTAATTATTATAGTGGAAGTTTTACTGGACTAGGTCCCATGGTTTTATTCTCTCAATTTGAGAGAAGTTTTCCACGTTAAAAATTGTGTTTGTCTCTTTTAATTTTCTGCCAATTATTATTTTCTATTTGGCCATTTATCTGCACAGGTGGGGGAAAAATATTCCGCATTATTGAGATAGTTATTTCTAATTATCTCTGGTTTTTCCCAACAAAGTGGTATCAGAGCTCGGTTGATTTGATTTGTGCATTTAAATGGAGGAGGAAAATAAAGGTCCGAATATGATTAAACTCAACTCTTCTAATTACACACTTTGGAAGACTCTCATGGAAGACATGCTATACAGTAAAGATTTGTATGATCCTATTGAGGGTGACATTGCTAAACCCACAGATAAATCTGATGCTGACTGGAAGAAGATGAACAGAAAGACAGTGGCGTTGATTAGACAGTGGTTAGATCTGAGTGTATATCCACACGTTGAAACTGGAATAGATGCTAACAAGATGTGGGAAAAACTAAAAGAGTTGTATGAACGAAAGAATGTGCAAAATAAAGCATTCTTGATTCGGAAGCTGGTGAATATGAAATACAAAGATGGGGATTCAATGGCAGAGCATATGAGTATTTTTCAGAATACAGTGAATCAGTTGACAACCGCTGAAATTAAATTAGATGATGAGTTGCAAGCGTTGTTATTGTTGAGTTCTTTGCCTGATAATTGGGAAGTCCTTGTTGTGACATTGACCAATTCAGCTCCAAGTGGAAAGCTGAAAATGTCAACAGTTAAAGAGAGTATGTTGAATGAAGAAGCTCGAAGAAAGGAACGTGGTTTGATTGGTTTTTCCTCAAAGTCAGAAGCACTAGTTACAGAGTCACGGGGGAGAAGTCAATCTAGAAACTTCCATAGACGCGACAACTCTAAAAGTCGTAGCAAGTCAAGGACAAGAAATGAAGTGATATGCTATCATTGTGGGAAAGCAAGTCTCATAAAAAGAAATTGCAGATTCCTTAAGAGAGATCAATCAAGGGAAAGAGATGAAGACAAAGAGAAGATAAATGATAAAGATACAACAGCAGTTGCATCTGTTAGTAATGTCTACATTGTTTGTGATGATAATTCCATAAACCTTGCATGTCAGGATTCAACTTGGATTATTGATTCGGGTGCCTCATATCATGTTACTCCTAGGCGTGATTTCTTCTCATCTTACAATGTTGGTGATTTTGGCATGGTAAAAATGGGAGATGAAGGAGTATGTAAAATTGTTGGTATGGGAGATGTTTGTGTTGAAACTGGGATTGGTTGCAAGCTTCAGTTGAAGAATGTTAGACATGTTCCTGATATTCGTCTCAATTTGATTTCGGTGAAAGCCTTGGATATTAAGGGTTATCACACTTACTTTGGTGGTGGTGGTATATGTAAAATCACCAAAGGGTCTTTAGTGGTTGCAAAGGAGCAAAGTTCCACTTCTCTCTATAGGATGCCTACGAAGCTATGCAAGGAAGAAGTGAATGCAATTGAAGACGCCTCTTCTGATTTATGGCATATGCGCCTTGGTCACTTGAGTGAGAAAGGACTCAATATACTTGCGTAGAAAAATTTTCTTCCTGTGAAAGGTACATCTCTAAAAACTTGCACTCATTGTTTTGCTGGGAAAAAACATAGAGTTTCTTTTCATAATACTGGTCCTCATAGGAGGCAAAATATTCTTGATTTAGTTCATACTGATGTTTGTATGATGGATAGTAAATCTCTTGGTGGTGCATCGTATTTTGTTACTTTTATTGACGACCACTCTAGAAAATTGTGGGCCTTTCCTTTGAAATCTAAAGACCAGGTACTTGGAGTCTTCAAGCATTTTCACGCAAGTGTTGAAAGAGAAAAAGGAAGGAAATTGAAATGTGTTCGATCAGATAACGGTGGTGAATACAGAGGTCCGTTTGAAGATTATTGTAGAGAACATGGAATCAGGTTTGAGAAAACAGTTCGAAAGACACCTCAGCATAATGGTGTTGCAGAGAGAATGAATCGTACGATTAATGAAAGAATCAGATGTATGCTTTCTCATGCAAAATTATTGAAATCCTTTTGGGGTGAAGCAATGAAAACTGCAGTGGATTTGATCAATCTTTCTCCCTCTATTCCACTCGATGGTGATGTTCCAAATAGAGTGTGGACAGGGAAAAATGTCTTTTACCATCATTTGAGAGTATTTGGCTACATATGTTTTGTTCACGTTCCAAGAGATGAGAGGTCCAAACTTGATAGTAAATCAAAACAGTGTATATTCGTCGGTTATGGTGATGAAGAATTTGGTTATAGATTGTGGGATCCGGTTGACAAGAAAATTATCAGAAGTCGAGATGTGATATTTCTTGAAGACCAGACTATTGAAGATTTTGATAAAGCTGAGAAACAAAAACCAAATTCCAGAAGTTACATTGATGTTGCGCCTAAGCCCCCTGTAGAAACTTTTGTTGATGGGGGAGATATAGAGGTAGATGATGAGAATGTAACTGATGATCATGTGCCTCACCAGGATGAGCAGGTACCAGCTGAGCCACCAAATGAGTTTGAGTTGAGAAGATCTACTAGAGAACGTCAACCTTCTCAAAGATATCCTCCACACGAGTATGTGATGATCACTGATAGTGGAGAGCCAGAGTACTATCAAGAAGCTATTACAAATGTTGATAAAGAAAAATGGTTGAAGGCCATGCAAGAAGAGATGAATTCCTTGCATGAGAATCACACATTTGATTTGGTAAAGTTACCTAATGGCAGAAAAGCACTCAAGAACAAATGGGTATACAAGATAGAGGCAGAAGAGAATAGTTCTCAACCAAGATACAAAGCAAGATTGGTTGTGAAAGGTTTTAATCAGAGAAAAGGTATTGACTTTGATGAAATTTTTTCACTTGTGGTGAAGATGTCCTCTATCCGAGTTGTGCTTGGGTTAGTAGCTAGCTTGAACCTAGAAGTTGAACAACTTGATGTGAAAATTTCATTCCTTCATGGTGATTTGGAGGAAGAGATCTATATGGAGCAACCAGAGGGGTTCGATGTGAAAGGTAAAGAGCAACTTGTGTGTAAATTGAAGAAAAGCTTGTATGGGCTCAAGCAAGCACCCCGACAATGGTACAAGAAATTTGATTCTTTCATGGAGAAATATGGGTACGGTAAAACTGCTTCTGAACATTGTGTGTTTGTCAAGAAATTCTCTGATGGTGATTATATTATTCTCTTGTTATATGTGGATGACATGTTGATTGTTGGTCATGACACTAAAAAGATTCAATCTTTAAAGAAAGATTTGAACAAGTCTTTTGCAATGAAAGACTTGGGTCCTGCAAAGCAAATTCTGGGCATGAGAATTACTCGTGATAGGAAGAATAATAAATTGTGGTTGTCTCAACACAATTACATTGAGAAAGTGTTAGAAAGGTTTAACATGAGCAATTGTAAACCAGTTACTACTCCACTTACTACTCATTTTAAATTAAATTCTGATCAATGTCCTACAAGTGAGAAAGACAAAGAAGAGATGAAGAAGGTTCCTTATGCATCCGCAGTTGGTAGTTTGATGTATGCTATGGTATGCACAAGGCCAGATATTGCTCATGCAGTTGAAGTTGTTAGTCGGTTTCTCTCTAATCCTGGTAAAGATCATTGGCAAGCCGTGAAGTGGATTCTCAGATACCTCAGAGGCACTTCCAAAGGGTGTTTATGCTATGGAGTTGGTGAACCTGTGTTGGATGGCTACACAGATGCAGATATGGCAAGTGATCTTGATTCTAGAAAATCTACTTCTGGATATATGACAACGTTTGCAGGGGGAGCTGTGTCTTGGTAATCAAGATTACAAAAGTGTGTTGCTTTATCCACTACTGAAACTGAGTACATTGCAGCAACTGAAGCTTCCAAAAAACTCTTGTGGATGAAGAAATTCCTACATGAGTTAGGCCTCAAGAAAGACAAGTTTGTGTTATTCTGCGACAGTCAGAGCGCAATCCATCTTAGCAAGAATCCGACTTTTCATGCAAAGTCGAAGCATATTGAGGTGTGATATCATTGGATATGAGACGCACTAGAAATGAAATCATTTTTAATTGAGAAGATTCATACTGATGAGAATGGTTCAAATATGATGACGAAGACCTTGCCTGTGTCAAAGATGATATACTGTAGAAAGAATGCAGACATGGTTGAGCAATACCTTCCCACTTGAGTCGTGAGGGGGAGATTTGTTGGGTGGAATCACTCCCGAAGTGGAACCCACCAAGTTTATTATTATTATTATTATTATTATTGAAATAAAAGAAAAAGAAAAAAAAAGAGTATATGGTTTATTGGGCTTGACCCATGTAAAGGAAAATAAAAGGAAGGAAAGGGATCTCAAATCCCTAAGGCAAAGGCAAACGCAAAGGCAAACAACCAAAACAGTAACCGCACGCACGCACGGCAGCCAGAGAAAAGGAAAGGAATTCAATTCCTTTGGTGGTAACTAGTTTTACTTTCTCTGAGAATTATTTTGGCATACCCACTTTAGTGGAAGATTGTTATAAGGTTATTGTTTTTGATTGATATTCCCTATTGTTATTAGGGAGACTCTGGTGTACCCATTAATTATTATAGTAGAAGTTTTACTGGACTAGATCCCGTGGTTTTTATTCTCTCAATTTGAGAGAAGTTTTCCACGTTAAAAATTGTGTTTGTCTCTTTTAATTTTCTGCCAATTATTATTTTCTATTTTTGCCATTTATCTGCACAGGTGGGGGAAAAATATTCCGCATTATTGAGATAGTTATTTCTAATTATCTCTGGTTTTTCCCAACAATAGATGGATTTCAATCCATTAAAATCCACTAAAGATTTGAATTAAGATTTGTAATACTTGGTACCTAATTGTTTTAACACACTCAAATACACATGTTAAATACCAAAACACATAGAATCATAATTAAAATTCTTAATCAACCTTTTGTTTAATTATCATCAAAACATTAATTTAGAATTTTCTCTTAACAATATATATATATATATATATATATATATATATATATATATATATATATATATATGAAAATCAACCTTTTTCCCTCTCACATTTCATCATATAGGTAGTCCCTCGTTCCAACTACCATTTGTTCTCCACCTTTTGGTTATCAACACCTCTTCACACGAATCATTACCACATAAGCAAAATTATAAAGTGTATTTAGTAAACAAAATAAGAGACATAATAAAAATAAATTATTATATTATGCCTGAATCAAATATTTGATAAATAAATAATATATGATAAATTAATCTAGAATTTTATCATATCATATCTCTCTAGTTAAAATGTCTATTATAAATATGAGTTAGGTTAGAAACTAGAAGGATATAATAAGAACAATAATTTATTCAATTATTCTTATAAAACAAAAATATAAAAACTATTTATAAAATATAATCTAAAACATAAAAATGTAAATCTAATCAAATGTAAATATAAAAATAATTAATAGAATTTGATATTAAACTTAAAAATGAAATATTAATTTAAAAAATATTTATGATTTTATCACAATGGTAGTTGTCTTTATAATTTAATAAATTAGTATTCAAAATCATAAAAATATGAAAATTAATTGACATTTTAAAATATATATAATTTGTTTATAAGGATA
>JBBPBQ010020321.1:6866902-6903205 GCA_037974755.1 Cicer yamashitae | reverse complement strand
ATTTCATCATATATTTTATTTTTTTGTGTTTTTTTTGTTAATTTATAATATTTAAAATATTATAATTAATTTTAAAAAAACTAATATGTAATTTTTCACAACGGTAATTTTGTTATTTAAATATAATATATATTATATCATAATGAAATGGGTATCAAATACATGATAAAATAAAATGTTGTTTATCATATATATATCAAACACAAATATGATAATATTTATCCTGTCATTGTTATATCATATCATATCATTATCCATCTTTATATCATATTATCTCTCTATCATATTCTCTACGTCAAAGATTTCCATAGATGAAATCATCATAATGCCAATGTAAATAAGTTTTGTCCTTTAAAAAATGCCAATGTATACAAGTAGTTTATTTTCTTTGAAAGACAATGCCAATGTATATAAGTTGTCTTTAAAAAAGTAGAAATTAATCACCCAAATCAAATCTTTATTACATTCATATCTAAATTCAAATTTTTGTACTAATATTATAATTCTCAAATACCAATCAAATACAAATATGATCAAATATATTTTATCCATTTTATATTAAAAGATTCAATTGATTCCATAAATATGTCATAATCACATATCAAATTTCACTCAATTAGAGAATGAATGTAATCAACCTTTTTATGATAGAACTAACAGGAATTGGTTTCTAAAATTGAAAACTTTTGACATAAGAGAGAAGTTGAGAACCTCAGTTATTCACTTCCAAAAAAGTGAAAGAGAAAAATGTCAAACCAAATTCTGCAGGTTTTATAATAACTAACCAAATTTAAAAACGTTCATGTATAAGGAATGTAAAATTCACAATCAAAAATAATTTTAGGCAAACTATCACTATACACCACATTTATATTCATACCCTTACATTTTATTATGTAAATTACTTTTTTTTTTTACTAAATTCGACTTGAGTTTCAGAAAACTTAAAAAAAAATTTACAAAACACAAATGTGTTTTAAAAATTTTGAATTTTACGAACCGAATTTTTTTTTTAAGTTTTTTGAAACACATTTATGTTCCGAAAACTTAAAAAAATATATAAAACATAAATGTTTCAAACTTCGTATACCGAAAAATTTTAAAAAAGTTTTCATATACAAAATTGTGTTATAGAAAACTTTTTCAAAATTTCAAGAACACAAATTTTTCTAGAAAACTCAATGTTTGTGTTCTGAAAAACTTTTTTTTTAAGTTTTCCGAACACATTTGTGTACTTTAAAACATAAAGTTTGAATTTTTTTTTTTAAATTATTAATTGAAATTTTATTAAAATATGAAAGTAATAATATAAATATGGGGTATATGATAAAAATTTCCAACAGTAAAAAGAAAATAACTACACAATAAAAGGTTATTAGAAAATAATTGCACAATAAAGAATTATTATTAGACATTAATATAAAATAATTTTACACTAAAGTTACACCTCCATTAAACTCTTTTATAAATGATTAACTCTTCTGTAAATGGTTAGAACATGTGGCATATCTTTTAAAATTTATTCTAATAAAAATACATAAGAAGGTTTAAATAAAGGTCTCTCATTCCACCTCAAACAAATACAGTGATGTAAAATAATAAATAAATAATATAAATAAAATAATCATTGACTCTACTTCTAAATTGGTAATGACATGTTTTTTTTACGAAACAAGGGGCAAATTCTAGCACTATTGGCAAAATAAAAATCTAAGTATAAATTGCATTACAACCACAGTTTGAAAAAGTGTATTCTATTAGGGAAGTAATAAAAAACATTTTTGTATTTAACGCACATTTTATTTTACACACTAATATGTTGTGCGATACTCTTTATATCTTTTTGTTTCTTTAGGATATGTTTGAGAGTTTTGAGTGGAGGAGGTGGGAGGGTATAAAAAGCAATTGAAGTCTTACGTGATATTTTTACTGTTCTATCTATTTTCATTTTTAAATGAGTATTTTGTCTCCCATTTTATGATTTATCTTATAAACAATTCTGATTTTGTTTAAAAAAATTCTTAAAAAGTTGCAATTTTTATTAAAAAGTTGATGAAATGATATTAAATTAAACTTTCTATCTTATAAAAAATATATTTTCTTTTATTTCAATATTTATAATAATTTTAAAAATACAAAAAATTTATAGATTTCTTTCAAAAAAATATCTAAATGTACACATTTTTCATCTATTAATAAAAACAATAGTAATAATAAAAATTGTTATATGCTTTATCAAATTGAATATTAACTCTAGTAAAAATTATTTCAAGTAAACATCTGACCTTCTCAGGATGATCAAGAAGAAAAATGTATCCTCGAGTGAACATATGACTCTCCACTTGCAATTCCTCCAAAAGCTTTCAAACTTCTTCTTCTCTTTTGTTGTAATTTAGAACATAGTTCCAAAAAGGCTTTAAGACTCGTTCTTATTATCTTCCGACCTTCACTAGGTAAAATTATATTCATTATCTTATCTCGAACCCTCTCCTTCTCTAGAGTCAAACTACAATCAACCATCCTACTTCAATAGTGCATTTAATTAAAGTTGTAATGAACTAAAGCAAGGCTACCAAACATGAAAATAAGTCATTCGAAACCTAAACCAAACATACATAAATTTGATCACTTCTTTAAACATACATTAATAGCTTGTATGATTAATGATTTGAGATTACAACCATTTAAGATTAACAATAAATTACAATCATAGAATGTATGATAGGTTCTTTGATCACATGATAGGATATTGTAACCGATAGTTCAAGCAATACAATCCAACAAGGAGGTACAAAGTGCAATTGCATATTGAGAACAAACAAAATTCAAGAAATGAATTTAAGCACGTTAAATGCATTTAACTCAACTCAGTGAGGGACAAGGAAACACTTTGATGTTTAAGTCATCTGAAGAATATTGCATTTAAGATGATATTTATGAACAAAAATGATTGAAGGATAATGTAAAGAACATTCTTTATGGTATGATGCATAAGGAAACATATCATAAAATCTTTGTTTGAACCAACAATAATACCAACACGATTTTGGATTTCTTTTAGGCAAATAAGAGCTCAACAACTCAAACTTTGACACTCCAAGAATGTCCCAAAACTTTAAGAGGACATTCTTATCATTCTTAATACTTGCAAGTCACTAAAAGACAAATATAGTATAAACAAGTACAAAAGGTAGCTAACACCTTTTGCATTTTTCCAAAGCTGCTACAATGATCAATATAGAGGCGACATAATCTAAAGATTTCAAGACAACCCGCTTCTCACAAAAAGCAAGAGAACGTTTTGCCTGCGAGAAGAACGTTCTACTCATTTTGAAGAGAACATTCTCATTGTTCTCCCACTTGCAAAGTTGTAAAAGACAAAACCAAGTACAAGCAAATACATATGTCAGTCATCACTTTTTCATTTTCCCGTGCTATTATAGTAAATGATTTTAAGGTGGCACAAGTTTCATATATCGCAACTAGCTATCCTTCATAAAAAGCAGAAGAACGTTCTTCTCGTGAAGAGAACGATCTCCTTATTTTTAACTAAAAGTGAGGACAACTCGTCAAAAGGATTGCTTTTTGCATATATTGGTGGGCCTAACAACTCCTATTTTCTACAAGCAATCAAAAGGTTTCTTCACCTATAAATAGGAATGTTTTGCTAAACGTGAAGAGCAAAAGCATAAGCCAATAAACATCATTCACTTGTTTTTGTATATAAGTTATCAAAGCTCTTCTTTTATCGTTAAAAAAGTGCTTCATGAAAGGCAACCATATGTAAAGGTAATTTTTTTATTTGAATTTATTTTCTAAAAAAATTGTGTGAACTGCATTATGTTGATGAAGTTTGAACAACTTGAAGCTTCTGTCATGTCATTTGTTATTATGTGAAATTTGATTTTGAGCATTGTGTTATGTCTCTTATGTTGATTAATTTTCCATAATAACTATTTGGTTGTTGTGGAGTTCTTGTGATATTTTTTGAAGAAACTATGTTGACTTGTTTGACATTGTTCTGATTGTTCATAATTCTCTATCTTATCCTAACTGTGAAGTTTGGAGCCTAAACACTGTAATTTCTTCATGTGTGATTATTCAGACATGTGTTATTTCTTCAGAACTTGCATCAATTCTTAATGACATTACTTATGATTTATCTATACACTCAGACATTTTTGTTTGGTACCTTGAGCCTTTCTGACCACCTTGTTTATATTTTATCTTTTGCTAACCTTTTTGAGATATATCTATTTCTTTCTGTTACTAGCCACATTATAAGCCAATGAACTGATTCTCTTTCGTTGGTCTAAATGAAATCCAAAAACAATGTTGACATTTTTGTTTATGAAACCAAGGTTTTATGATATATTCCTTTTGCATGGTACCATATAGAATGTTGTTCATATTATCCTTCAATTATTCTTATTTATAAATGAAATCTCAAATGCAATATTCTTGAGATGACTTTAACATCAAGGTTATTGAATTGACTTTCAAGGATTTAATGTCCTTGTATTTAATATCAATTTTTCTTTATTTTTTAGCAAACATAACATTTTTTATGCTTAATTTTGAGTGATAACTTTGTTATTTTTAAGAGTGAAGAGCTTAAACTTAAATTAAATCCTATTTATATATTAAAATATTCGAAAGGGCATGTTAGATCACAAGATAATCAAAATCTTAAACGTATAATTAAAGATTTTTTGTTTAGTGTCCCATTCAAACATGGTATTTTTAAGTCATTTATGTAACCAACCTAAAATGTGGCACTCTATTTTAATTTATATTTTAAATAAATGTGAAAATGTTGTGTCTAGAAATGGCAAAATAGATGGATTTAAATTGAGATGGTAATAGATGGATTGAAACAATCCATTAAAATCCACTAAAGATTAGTAGAAAAATATCAAATTATATTCATCCATTAAACATAAAACACAATTCAATTTGTCCATTAACATATTTTAGTTGATAGATATTCATCCAATTGGCCTAATACTTCTTTTAACAAATTATACATTTACAACTATAATAAATTATACATCTATAATAATAAAATACTACTTTTTTTTAAAAAATAATATATCTTTTTTTAAAATAATAAATAAACAGTATTTTTTGTTAAAAAAGAATTAAAAATGTATTTTGTTACATATCATTCATGAATTATTTAAACAAACAAAATTTAGTTACATTAAAAACTATATTATGCGTTGTCCTTAAATTCTAGTTCAACTAACAAATATTAATATTGTTAGGTTGGATATCATGTCATAGATTCGAACATGAAACCTCATTGTAATTTCTACTAATAGTTATATAATCTCATCTATAGAAAAAAAAAAAAAAATTATTATGCGGTATCGTTGCTCAACATTATTTATCTAATTTGGAATTTTGTGCTTGCTAATCATGAAAGGCTAACAGATAGGAAAAAAATAATGAAAGAGATAAAATAAAGAATGAACTCAATCTTACCACCAATGAATATAATGAATATAATCAAAAGACATGTAATTAATAACGACTACTCTTACCATCTTATAACGAGTGATTCAATTGTAAAAAAACAAATGTCTCAAAATGAATTAACTACTCTTTTTAATTTACAATGTAACATATATTAGTCACTTTTTTCAAGTGTACCCTCTACTCAATGTTATATACATCATTTTTAATTCAATATTTTTCATGATTTGTATTAATAGTAACGGTGAACACATAAATACTCTATCCGAGATAAAATATAAGCAAAAATGATAGTTAAAAAAATGATATATCTAGTTAAAAATTAAGATCAAATATACAATATTTCAATTACTCTTTTTATTTATATTTAATTTCAGAATAGTACTTAATAAAGATGTTTTAATAAAAATATTTTTTTTCGTTTATATAATTTTCTTTTTATGTACAAAATGGTAATTGGATTATATTCTTTTTTTTTCGTTTATATAATTTTCTTTATACGTACAAAATGGTAATTGGATTACTCATTGTGGAGTATAATTTTTTAAGAAGCACTTATTGGGATACTGTAAGAGCTAAAAACTATTTGATTGACATAAACAGATCGTGACTTTTTACGTTATAAATTATAAATTGATCGAACAATTTTCCATTTGCTACATGTGAAAGAGAAAAAATATGGCTACAATTCTTAAATTTGTTTATGTTATGATCCTAATTGTTTTCCATTTTCTTATTTTAACCGAAGGCTTCGGTGAGTCTTTATTTTCTCTTCATTCTCAAAATTTATTCTATATTTTATATACAACCTTTCATCATTTTTAAATTAACATTATTTTGTGTTTTACATTAATATAGAAGATCCTCATTGTACTAAGGATGAAGATTGTTTAAATAAATGTATCCCACTTACAGTTAAGCGGTGCCACTGGAACAATTGTTACTGCAATCTATAAAGAGTTAAGTTGATCAATAATTTTGTTACTTCTACATTTATAATTTATTTGAATATTTTGTTACTCTTATGTTTCTAGCACTTGTTAATTTATCTCTCTTTAACCTTTAAATTTTGTTTTACAGGAACAGAAGGAAAATAATGATATTATGCAACTGTTGTCGCCTTTGTTTGCTCAAGAAATGGAGAACAAAAATGTCACCGTAATGTTATAATGAACTGTTCAATAAATAAAGGTGAAATATGTAAAATAATTAATATATAAATAGAAGCATTATGATTAATATAAAGTAATCATTTACTCTAGTTCTGTGTTCAACATGATAGAGACTTTTTTTTATTTTTATGAATCGAAGGTAGCAAATTCTAGCATTGTTGGCAAAAATAAAACTAGGTAGCTTGCGCTAAAACCACACTATGAGTAAGTATCGTTCCACTTGAATTCCTTTATTTTAGTTTAATTATCGATCACTGTACTAATATTACTAACACATTTGGTCATTGGTGTTTTTTTACCTATAATAACTCAAAGTTGGTTATGCAAATTGTTTAAATTCAAGACAAATAAAATACAAAAAAGTTGAATGGTTGGAACGCTAAGTTTGATCATGCAATAATTTCTAATTTCCAAAATAATAATCATTTAATTGTAATACAGTTGAAGATCAATTAAGTGATTATTATTTTTTTAATAACATTAAGTGATTGTTAATTAACGACGATCAATCTTAATCATGTGATAAAATTAAGGATGAAAAAAATTGTATCTGTGAGTATTTGAGTATAAAATCTGCGAACACGTTTTTGCGGACAAAATAAACAGACAACTCAAATATCCGCTAGTTTTTGCTAATTTTCTTCTTCTTTTTGTCCATCTCCGTCCTTAATTGCATTCTTTTTTTGTTCACATTTTATTTCTCCTCCATGGACCGGGATCCTTTTATAAGATAAATTTATAATCAAAGAGATACACTTACAATTACACTAGCAGTTACACTCTTTTAACAATGTCTTACTAAATAAATTTTCTTTCAAAACGTTACTAAATCTTATAAATTATATCTATAAATTTTAACATTAATTATTATTTTCTATATAAGATAGTCTAGAATATGCATCAAGATAGTCTATATGGAGGACAACGAACAATCCCTTTCAAAATTGTTGTGTTTGTGTGGGGATTGTTGTTAGACCGCTTACTTACGAGATGTGGCATAATTGATGGGAAGCATTTCACAAAAATGTGTTTTTTTATTTCTTAAGGATGACTGAGAGTCATTCTTTCTTCTCTTATCCATTTGCCTATAATATTTGGAGGTTGTCTAAATGTGGATGGATTGGGGTGTTGATTTTGTTGTTGTTAGTTTGGGGCGTGTTAAGGGGTAAGAAAAAGGATAAGGACAAGTATTTTATTTGAAGCATTGTAGTGCGGTCATATGGAATCTTCGTAATAAAATATTATTCCAAGACACAATCACGAATCATGAAGTTTTAGTTCAGTTGATTAGTTTTAGTCCAAGACACAATCACGAATAATATAAAATATTATTAGTTTTAGTCCAAGACACAATCACGAATAATATAAAATATTATTATATATTGTTATAAGTTAGTTATAAGTTGATTAGTTTTGATTATAAGGTTGTCATGACTTGATAGTTTCGGTTATAATTATTATATAAAGTGTATTATATATTTATTGTAATTAAATTTTTTTATTGAATCAATTCCAAATAATTTAATATTTATTTTAATTATTTCTTTTTTAGTTGAGTTCTATCGTACTTTTTAATATCATATCAGAACTATGAAATCTAATTTGAAGAGATAATCATAGTTATTATCCGAGAAAATCTTGTTCTGCAATCACCTTTTCCATTTCTTTTTTCATTTGTTTTCTCATTCTTTTCTTGAGAAAATCTCAATAGCTTGATTTGTATCTTGTTGTTTTTGAGTTTCGAAAAACTGTTTTGAAAAATAATTTTCAGTCACCGAAGATATTACAGGGTTGAGTCGCATACTAGGTTGCTCTCTTTAATACATTTTGCGGCATTGTCCAAAATTGTGCAAGGCAGACGATCAACCACGATTCCTCAAGATAAAACAATCCAATTGTATCGGTTTACTACAGTGTAGAAAGTTGTTCTAGAATTACACCATCTAAATATGACGGTTAAGGCTACTCGAAAATATGGTACAATCACCACTTGAAAATCTAAATAGACATTTTTGGATAAAGGGACAGAAAGAAAATGTGGGACGAAGCAGAAAAGAGATAAGTGAGAAAACTTTGGAATTTTTCTGTGTTTTGGTGTTATTTGTGAATTGAGTAGAGTCCTTTATTTATAGAAGAATTCTGCAACCGATCTGATCAAATTTTGCGCGAGCGATTTTTGACTAGTTCTTTGAAAACGAATCAGTCCATAGAGAAACCGACTTGCGAAATCAAAGGAAGGTGGAGGAAGACTCGGTCACGTAAAAATTAATGAGGAGAAGTGGAACATAATGGGGGACTCGGTCAACACAGACAAACAAAAACATGTTGAAAATTTTGAAGAGAGAGAAAAAAGCACCTTAAAAAATAAAAAATTTCGAGTACTAAAAAATAATACACCACATATTCCAAGTCCAAGCCCGACCCAATCGAGTTGAGCGCATGCGTGTAACAGTCAATTTGAGTGTGTTCTCTCCTTCACAAAATAGGGTACCCCTTGAGACACACCCCAAAGTCATACCTCATCCTTATAAATAATATTAGTGTGTGATATCCCTCCTATGTGGGACTTGTTCATTTTTTTAGTTCACACAACACTAGCTCTAAGTTTCAACACTTAGTGGTTAAGTTCCATAAGTTTCAACAATCTCCTACTTGAATTTAAAAAGTGTTTCTAATAGCGTCAAACAGTTGTATAAGATTGTTCATAAACATATGTGTCTTTCGATTTGAACCTTTGCATTGTAAGTAAGATTCAGATTCAACAAGAGTGACTAATAGTCTTGAACTTTATATCTAACATCAAACTCACACACAACCTTTTCATAGGGTGTATTCTTAAAAGCTCGTGTATTAATGGCTTTATATATTTCTCCTATATAGTGAACACTCTAGGAATTCTTCCTCGAAATTTCATAGGAAGCGACCCCACTTCCACATTCACATAGTTGAGTCTATAAAAAGTTCTGATGTATCTAAGTATTTCACTCCACATAGAGTATAGATCTCATTAAGAGTTTCTATCACCTCATCGCTTCAGAATCATGATTCTCTAATTTTTAATAGCATGTTCATCTCATATTACTTCATGACTTGTTATTACCCATTGAACCTAATTCTTGGGATCTCTAGTCTTTTAGGTCGTGCGACCATCATGAGTAACTCATTGATCATGATATGTTTAAGACTTTTTCTCTAGCTAATCATTTCATCAAATGATCTGCTAAGTTTTCATTAGTGCAAATATGATCCATTCTAGTAGCTCCTTTTGAGAGTAACTCTCTAACTGTGTTGTGCGTACATGTATCTATCGTCTCTTACCGTTCTAATAACAATTCTAAATTTTTATAATAATTGCGGTACTATTGCAGTCTATCAACACAACTGACATCGATTTTACTCACAAAGGGATCTTAGCTAACAAGCATCTCAACCAACCCGTTTCTCCACTACTGGTTGCTAGTGTTATCATTTCAGACTCCATATATAGTGGTCTGAGCCAATATCTCATGTTTCTTCGATTTCCAAGATACAGATCTTTCAGCTATGCTAAATATAAAGTCAATGGTTGCTTTGGAGTCATCTAATAAGGTGTTCTAATCAACATTATTGTCTCCTTCAAGGACAACATGAAATATTTGATAATGTAATCCGAGATTCATGGTTCTTTTGAGGTATCTCATGACTCTTTCAATAGCGTGTCAATGCTCCATACTAGGTCTACTGGTAAACTTGCACAATAATCTCAAGACGTAGGCAATGTCGGGTCTAGTACAATCAGTGGCATACTTGAGGCTGTCAATGATACTTGCATATTTAGTTTGTCTAACACCTTCATTAGTGTTTTGGAAAAGTTTTGCACTTGGATCATATGGTCTGCAAGCAGGTTTACAGTCAAAGTAATTGTATTTCTTTAAGATCATTTCAAAAAAATAGATTGATCCAAAGAAATTCTCTTTTTTGACCTAATAATCTTGATTCCAAGAATCACATTCACTTATCTGAGGTCTTTCATATCAAAGTTGTTACACAACAATGATTTCACATTATTCACATCATGAATGTTTGAACCAAATATGAGTAAGTCGTCTACATAGAGACATATGATAGTGCAAATGCCATTTTTTATATTTGTAATAAATACATTTGTCACTTTCATTTACTTTAAACTCATACAATATAATCAAGTTATCAATTTTTTCATGACATTGCTTAGAATCTTGTTTAAGACCATACAAAGACTTACCTAACTTACAAACTTTGGTTTATTGTCCATGAATAACAAAACCTTCATGTTGCTCCATATTGATTTCTTTTTCCAAGTTACCATTTAAAAAATAAGTTTTGACATCCATTTGGTGTACCACCATGTTATGAATAGTAGCTAATGAAATTAGTACTAGTACCATAAAGAATGTAATTCTAGTGACCAGTGAAAAAGTGTTGAATAAATCTATATTTTCTCTTTGTCTAAAACCTTGGGCTACAAGGCGAGCCTTGTATTTTACAACAGTTCTATCGAGTTTTGGTTTCTTTTTCAAAATCCATTTAGAACCTATCGGTTTGCAACCATAAGGAAAGTCTACTAAATCCCAAGTCATGTTAAACTCAAGAGAATCCATCTAATCGTTTATAGCTTTTTGCTATAGATCTGCATCCAAATACGACAAGGCTTTTTGAAGATTTGTAGGATCCTCTTCTAATATATAGGCCATATAATTGGGTCCATAATCTTTAGCAATTATTGCTCTCTTACTTCTTAGAGGTTCTATTTCACCTTAGTCATTGCTTTAAGTGTTCCTGATCACGAGAACATGACTTGTTCTGGTGCCCCCACTATTTCTCGATTTGAAAAGGAATTTATTTTCATAAAAGTCAACATCATTTAACTCTATGATCACTTTAGAGTTTAGGTCATAAAACATATAAGCTTGTTGTTTACTACATACCCAATGAATACACATTCATAGGCTCTACTGGCGAGCTTAACTCGCTTGGGATCAGGGATTTTGACATAAACCAGACAACCCCAAGTTCAAAAATAAGATAAGTTGCGTTGTCTTTTCTTAAAAATCTCATATGTATTTTTTAGATTTGGGAACTCTATTCAAAACAAAGCAAACAGTCAATAAAATTTCCCCCCACCAATGAGATGTAACCCAGAGTTATGCATAATAACAACAAGTAGTTTAGTAAGAGTTATATTATTTCTTTATGCTTTGTCCTTCATTTCAGGCGAATATGATGTAGTTGTTTCATGTATAATTTTATGTAGATTATAAAAATCATTAAACAAACTAGAATCATACTCGATTCCTCTATCACTACAAAACCTCCTAATTTTTCTACTAAATTGATTTTCTATTTCAGTTACAAAAATGTTAAACATGTCAAACGCTTCACTTTTATTTATGAAATGTTTTCATGGATTAACGAGCTTAATGGATGTGCAACCAATAAACCAAAATGTTTCCTCTTAAGTCAACCTAATAAAATTTCATACTCATGTAAATATAGTATCAATTATGAAGAAGAATATTAAAATGAGTGAATCAATCACCAATTTAATTTCTAAAATTATAAGGTTTGGATTCCTGAAAACTTTAAGGATCATTTTGAATTTTCATTAATTTCAGGAGACAAGATGTTTATGATTTAAAGGACTAATTAGTCTTTGAAATTACCAATTTAGTCCTCGAAAATATTAGCGGACAATTTGATTCCTAAATCATCAATTTATAAAGGAGTCGCCAACAAATTTCATAATCACATAAATTGAGGATAAATTAGGAGGAAGGATAGTAAAATACGTGAATCAATCGCTAGTGTAATCTCTAAAATTATAAGAATCAGTTTTTTGATGTTAGAAAAACTCCAAAATTGTGTCTAAATTTGAAAATTTTGGATCACAATAATCTAACAAAACAAATTTAGAACTAGTTTGATGTAGGAATGTAAATTGCAACGACCATTTTAAATATTTCTTTAATTCTACTAGATAATACACTTACAACAAATTTAGTCCTTGAAATCGTTAACAATTTGGTTTCTAAATCACCAATTTATCACAGACTAGCCAACAATAATTAGTATATCGAAGTACTTATCACCCGATGAAAACCTGGTTCATATGTTAATCCAACACCAAGTTATGTTATGCAAGAGAACACCTTAACATCCTTTTCATAAAGATGAGAATATCTTTCAATATAATTGTCGAACTAAGTTGATTTTATACTTAGAGTTTTGATGATAACAAAAGTATTTTATAAGAATAATATATTTGACATCACAGAATATGAAAAAAGATTCGTATATTCGAAGAAAATCTAAAATAAGATTTAATTCAAACTTATAATAGAAAATATATAAAATAAGATTTGATTCAGATTTATAATTGAAAAAAATTTAAAATAAGATTTAATTCAGATTTATAATTGAAGAAAATTGTTGAGCAAATTGAAAAGAAGATATGGTCAAGATTTGAAGAAGATTTGATCAAGATTTTTCTACAACAAAATATGAACACTATCAATCTGAACAAAATACGAACAGAATCAACATGAAAAATTTACAAACTCAATCTGAAAAAAGTACGATCATAATCAATCTAGAAGAACGGCTCAGATTGGATTTAGAAATAAATAATTGGCTAAAGAACATATTATCAAAAAACATCTTGTTCAGAATTATTTTTTGAATAAGATCAATATTGACCAAGCTAGGAATGAAGATACAATTCAGAATTAAACAATAACTAAATTGAAGCCATAATTCTAACTATAAATATATATTCAAGGCTGAAGAGGAAGATTATAGAAAATCAGAAAAGAGTAGAATAACCCAAGCTCAAAATTCCAAATTTATCTTAGACTTCAAATAGAGAAACACTTGTTCAAATAAGAAATATTCTCTAAGTATTTTTTCTTAGAGTGTGAATGTTATTATTATTATTATCAATTAAAATCACAATGTACCAAAGATACAAATCAATCAAAATGCACAAATCATATTCGTTAGACTATATGTCAATGCATGATTCTGGAATATCACAATCTTGTAGAGCAAAGAGTCCCGCCATTGGATTTGTTCCACCGTTGGACAAATGCTCTTCAGAGTTTCGTGTTCAGCACCCCACCATTGAGTATTTTTCTAAATCACATTGCCATTTCGAGAAACTATCGTCACATACTTGTGACTACGTTCAGGCCACCAATGCATGCATGAATGTCATCACCTTAGTTAGTAACAAAATAGATCACTCAACCAAAGTGTCCAAAATCATTCAACCTTGTTCTAAATCAACATAGTTTAGACACAAAGTCATCACCTTGAGTAACCACCCATTACCACTCAAAATACGCAAATTGTTTAATCTCAGGATATCACTCAATAACAGGTAATTCATATAACATAGATATTTTGGAGATAACACATAAGCAAAATCAATACATAACATCACAGTGCATTTATATTACACATAATTCAAGTAGGAAAGCGAATTGTGTGATGCTCTTACCGATATCAAAGTTGTTTCTAGAGTTATGTGTCACAAACTCTTGTTCAACTCGATTCACACTAAAATTCGAACGAAATCGGAGCAAGTTCCTTGTACAACCGTTGACCATCGGAACATGTTTTTCTATTTTTTTCCTATCACAACTACTTCTGTTTTCTTTGCTTTTCTTCTTCTAAGTCTCTCTCAATTTTTTCTTCTTTATCCCAAATGGTAAGGATGAGTACTGAGGGAGTGTGAATGGAAGGGAGCCGATTCTGTTTTGTAGAGTTAGGGAAGTTGTTGTTCTCATCAAAACTATTTCAATATCTCTTCCTAAATTATAACAATCTATTTTGAATGTCTATTTCCAATTTATATCTTTATTTTGAGGAGAAATAAATTAAGCCAATAAACCTTAATGTTACTCGTTTTAAAATAAGCCCATGCACACTTCACTTAAGTCACGCCTCTGGCCACTAAAACTAAAGTAAAATAACTACTAGAATATTAACACTGAGCCTTCATTATTTTTGGATGCACCCCGAAATTAAAATAGGCAACACACCAATCATAACAAACTTAATGAAGAAAAATATAATTCTACACTAAATCTAAACTTGGTACTATCAATTTTCTTGATTAATTTTATATATATTTTCAAAATTATAGAATTTAACACATAAATCTTAATTTAAGATTATCAATATTCTTGATCAAATAAAATAAATTATACCTTATGCTATATATATATATATTCAAAAATATTTAGTAAAATTAATTTAAAGTAGTAGTAACTACATAATAAAAATAAATGAAAGAAAAATGTATTTTAGACTCTACTAATAATAGAGAGAAAAATTAGAGTCTTACATTCTACCCACCTAAAACTGACATTAGCAAAGTTCCTTTATATGACCACTTATCTTATGTGTCGACAAAAAAATCTTGTCTATCATGTCGCAATTATTTCAAAATTCATCAAACCCAACTTCCTCAACATTATTCTGCAGATTTACATCTCTAAAATCCCCTTCATTAAGTCTTACTCTAACTACCAAGCAAGCTTCGAGTTCTCTACGGACTGAAACCTACACCTTAGAAGATTTTATTGATAATCATAATCTCAATATATGTCGAAAAGTAGAATATTTGTGACAACTTCCCACCAATATACCCAACGTACCATCGTTCTCAAACCACTATAAAGTATTGTTACTTTTAATAATATTTTGGATCCAATACTCTAACTAAATTCAACTTGAATTTTTTCCACAAGGATTTTAATTCATCATTACTCTTATGACTAGAAATCTAGTTCATATAGTTTACTACTTAAATTTTTACTTCCTTATGGTTTAGTATCACTTACTCGCCAATTACAACTCACAACTCATACACACAAACCATCTATTTAATCCAAAAATTTCATTCTTAACACACCATTATAAGAGGATTGTCTCTAATATACTCTTAAATCTCAATATTTCTAACTCATTACCTCATCAATCAACAACATAATTTTTTTATATTCACCCCAAAATAATCAATAGTTAATCATTGTCCTTGGTATCAACTACATTGAGAACTTTGGTCAAGTTTGCGATTGATTGCTTTAAATCATTCTCATTCATTCAATGTACAATAATGTCAAACATAACAATTCAAACCTATGCTATCATATCCTACAAGTATTCACAGGCTCCACAATTTGATTTCTTGACCATAAAATACATATCTTTACTCTAGAGAATGCTCTTAAGCATTAACAAGTCCACAGCTACTCAATCATGAAGCTAGTAATAACTTTAATTCAACTCAAGACTACTGGATACTATCATAACAATTTAGTATCATGAATGTGACTATCATGAAATTCACACTTAATATTCTATGTGTTCAATTGAACACGACCCAATTATCTCTTTTGTTCTCTTGATAATTTTCTTCTCCTAGAGTTTTAGACCATCAACTAACTTACAATCTTAATGTCGACCTCCATATCACAAGCCCTTCAAGGCCCACTACGGTTCAATCACACTTCCGTCGCACCACTCTGATAAATTGATCAAGATTAGGATTCGTGAACGTGTGTAATAAGCACACAATGTTTAGGTGAAGAAATATTTCGATTAAGGTTCGAGGGTGCATAAACTCACACACCATCTCTTGAGGACTTCCGAGATACATGACCAACACTAACAAGACTAAAAACTACCCCACTCACCCGCAGTCCAATCTAGATCGAACTACTCTGATACCACCTGTAACATCTCTTTTTTTGAGACATTAACTAACAAAATTCTAAACGTAAAAAGATAGATTCGTTTTTTTTTTATATATAAGATTATCTTAAATGCTTATTTACTTTAAAACCAATTAATAACTTATTCAATTGTATTTTTAAAAATAATGAATTAGAGTATTTACAATTACAAAAAGTAAACTTAATGCTTAAAAAAAAAACTCCTAAAATCAAAACTCTTGGCGTTTTACTACCCAAAAATAAATCCTAGTTGGTCATAATTTTAGACACTTGTGGAAAACTTTCCCAACAAGTCTAACACCAATGCAAAAGTATCTTGGAGCCTCTAATTGCATGTTATTGTGCTTCCTCACAATCCTCCTACTAGGTTGTCCCGAGATATTATTCACTCGAGTAACACTACATGTGACGTCCTATCAAATGTAACAGTCATCTCCAAATAACAAACACAGAGTAAATAAGCATACATATATTTATTGTAGCAAAAATATAAATAGATCATATACTTCATTTAACAATTAAAATCATAAAGTACAAAAGATACAAATCAACCAAAATGCACAAATCTTATACGTTAGACTATATGTCAATGCATGAATCCGAAATATCACCACCCTGTAGAGCAAAGAGTCTGACCGTTGGACAAATGCTCTTCAGAGTTTCGTGTTCAGTACCCCACCGTTGAGTATTTTTCTAAATCACATTGCCTTTTCGACAAACTATCGTCACATACTTGTGACTACGTCCAGGCCACCAATGCATGCATGAATGTCATCACCTTAGTGAGTGACAAAATAGATCACTCAACCAAAGTGTCCAAAATTATTCAACCTTGTTCTTAATCAACCTAGTTTAGACACAAAGGCATCACCTTGAGTAACCCCCGTTACCACTAAAAATACGCAAATTGTTTAATCTCAGGATATCACTCAAAAATAGGTAATTCATATAACACAAATGTTTTGGAGATAACACACAAGCAAAACCAATACATAACATAACAGTGCATTTATATCACATATAATTCAAGTAGGAAAGCGAATTGAGTGATGTCCTTACCGTTATCAAAGTTGTTTTTAGAGTTATGCGCCACAAACTCTTGTTCAACTCGATTCACACTAAAATTCGAACGAAATCGGAGCAAGTTCCTTGCACAACCGTTGACCATCGAAACATGTTTTTCTATTTTTTTTTCTATCACAACCACCTATGTTTTCTTTCATTTTCTTCTCCTAAGTCCCTAAGTCTCTCTTGTTTTCTTCTTGTTCTTTATCCCAAATGGTAAGGATGAGTGTTGAGGGAGTGTGAAGGGAAGGGAGCCGATTTTGTTTTGTAGAGTTAAGGAAGTTGTTGTTCTCATCAAGACTATTTCAATATGTCTCTTCGTAAATTATAACAATCTATTGTAAATGCCTATTTTCAATTTATATCGATATTTTGAGGAGAGATAAATTAAGCCAATAAACCTTAATGTTACTCATTTTAAAGTAAGATCGTGCACTATCACACTTAAGTCACGCCTCTGGCCACTAAAATTAAAGTAAAATAACTACTAGAATATTAACACTGAGCCTTCATTATTTTTCAATGCACCCCAAAATTAAAATAGGCAACACACCGATCATAACAAACTTAATGGAGAAAAATATAATTCTACACTAAATATAAATTTGATACTATCTATTTTTTTGATTAATTTTATATATATTTTCAAAATGTTAGTTAACATTAACATAGACTTTTAAAATCATATATTAAAATTTTATTAGATGGAAAATACATATACAATTCAAAAGTAATAATTAGATGAAAAATAAAATAATAACAAATCCATAATAAAATATAATATAATTTAACACACATAAATCTTAATTTAAGATTATCAATATTCTTGATCAATTAAAATAAATTATATCTTATGTTATATATATATATATATATATATATTCAAAAATATTTATTAAAATTAATTTAAAGTAGTAGTAACTACATAATAAAAATAAATGAAAGAAAAATGTATTTCAGACTCTACTAATAATAGAGAGAAAAATGAGGGTATTACATCACCAAAACCGAACTAATTTTTTTAATAAATTACTAAAAAATTATCAACTTTGGCAAACACAATTCAATTCCCCCTTCTCGTGTTTGCCTTCTCGTGTTTGCACCTTCTTACATGAATCAAAAACCTTAGCCAAGACATTTGCTAAAGAAGCACTTAAAGCAAAAACCCTTCCACCGAAATTTGATGGTTATTCCTCATGGATTATAAGATTAATAAGAAGGCATCATAATCACATGGCCATTATTAGAATAACATAGTATGACTAGTACTACTCTTTTGTTTTTTATTTTATTAAATTGATTCAACAAACGGGTCTTTTTACCAAGAAACTCATAAGCTTATATAACGTAAAATATTATAATTAGTCCCCAAATTACTTCAACGGAATCATTTTTACATTAAAAGTATCACCATTTTTCCTCAAAAAGAAACACCATTTTGCCCAAGATTCATTCAACTACACATGATTTGAAGATGAGTGAAAACAATCCATGCAAAACAATAGTTTTCTTACGTTCAAGATTTGAAGAGGAGCAAAGCCAATCCAATCTCCGATAACACTAGATCTGCAGCAAAAGCAATTTGCAAATTGAAAATGCTCAAAAAACTAAACACACAAAAACATTAAATCAAAAGAAAATGAAAACTCTAACTCACTTTCACTGAAGGTGACGATGAAGATCACCAAAATGGAGAATGAGTAATGAACGAAACTCTATTTGATTTGAAGTTCACGAAAATGACAAATGAAACGAAAACGAGAATTGCGAGAAAAACAGAAGTGGCACACGACATTTACGATAGCTAAGAAGTTGAGATGTGATGGCGGCGATGAGATGGCGAAGTCGCGTCGGAGACGTGGTCGCACAAAGAAAGGTTACGTGGTCATGGATGAGAAGGATTATGTCGAAGAAAGTTTTGGAAATTAAAATGGGACGTGATTGCGCCGAAGATGTTGCACTATCGTCGGAGAGAGTGGGAGGAAGAGAGCAGATGAGAATTTGGTTTAGGGCTAAGGTTCAGTCATTTTGAAATTTGGGGCGAGGGTTTAGCTTTTTTATGGATTCAGTGGAAAAAAATTATTTTATGATTTTGGTTAAAAAAGTTTAAAAGTAGTTCAATCTGGTTTTTTAATTAAATTTGGTTAATTTATCTTTTTCAAATTTATGGTTCAGTTCATAAACTATTTAATTGGTTTGAGCTTTTTTGGGGATGTGCAATCCAATTTATCAATATGATCCAATTAACCATATGTTTTGCACACCCCTAACTCTCTTTATAGAGGAATTCTACAACCGATCTGAGCAAATTCCGCGCGGGCGATTTTTGACAAGTTCTCTAAAAATGAATAAGCCCACAGAAAAACCGACCTGCGAAAATCAAAGGGAATGGAGGAAGACTTGGTCACGTAAAAATTGACGAGGATAAATGGAACAGAATGGAGTTCTCAGTCAACACACAAAAAAAAGTGTGTTGAAAATTTCAGAGAGAGAGAAAAACGCATGCTTTTAAAAATAAATATTAAATTTTTTTAGGTACTTAAAAATAATACACCACGCATTCCAAACTCAACCCGACACATCCGAGTGCGTGCATGTGGTGGTCGGTTTGAGTGCATTATCTTTCTTTTACAAAATCGGGTACCTTTTGGAGTACACTCCAAAGATCATATCTCTTTCTTGTAAACATATCTTGTGTGTGATAACTTTCCTACATAGGACTTCTTTATTTTTTTTATTCACACAATACTAACTCTAAATTTCAACACTTAGTATTTAAGTACCATTAGTTCCAATACATCTGGAACAATGTTAAGAGAGAATTCTTCCATTCAACCTTTCTCTCTTAACATCCGCCAGTTTCCAATGGTGATTTATGGCTGCATATCATATAAGATTGGATTTACGGATCTACTTTTTGTGAAGATATTGATGTCCAATTTGGGATTTATGATTCTTTTATGGTTATTGTTCATACGGAGCTTTCTTGGTATTTGATATCAAATGTATGTTTGAAGTTTTTGGTGTACCAAAAAATTTTGGGTGGTACGATTTTTGTTGATTGGTCAATTTTGATATTGTTATATGCCTTTACTTTATAGTAGTCAAACATTTATCATTTTCTATATGTTTCTACTCTATGATAGTTAAGCTTTTTTTATTCTTTATATGTTTCTATCCTATGGTAGCAAAACATTTTTTTAATTCTCATTGTGTTTCTATCCTTTAGTAGAAAAGCTTTGTTTGTCATATTTAGCTTTGAAGATCACCCAAGATAGAAGTTCTTAATTCAGTTGGAGGGAGTTTCGTATAGACACCTGAAGATTTTCAAAAGAGTCTAAAAGTAGGTGGAAGATTTCGATGAATCATGCACCTCGACCACTACCACTTTCTTCATTAGTTTTTTTTCTTCTTATTTAGCCGATATATTTACGGTTTGTATTTTTTTTCATTTATTTTTTTATTAAATTATATTGTTCATCCCAAGTTAAAATCTACACTTCCAACTTACAAGAGGCGATTATGTGTTGTTGTTGTTAAAAAAAAAAAAAGCTTATATAGCAAAAGGATGAGAGATGTGGCAGTTTGACGTGGTGGAGGAATAAATTAAATAATTAAAAAAATGAAATTTAGTTTTTAAATTGATTAAAAAAGAAATGAAGGAAAGTTGAAGGTGTTATGTTTTAGTCCCTCCTTCCAAAATCAAAAATAGGTTTGGGGATTAAGGTTCTCTCGTTCTTTCTCTATCATCGCACCACTATTATGTAGATCACTAACATCACCATCATTACATCACCATCTTTGAATCAAAATACCGCACTAAGACGGCGAACAAAATACTGTTGCACTAAGGTGACGGAATA
Organism: Cicer yamashitae; assembly: GCA_037974755.1. NCBI lineage: Eukaryota > Viridiplantae > Streptophyta > Magnoliopsida > Fabales > Fabaceae > Cicer > Cicer yamashitae. Next base: position 6,881,869 of record JBBPBQ010020321.1, on the reverse strand, counting down.
ATAGAAAAGCACAAACGAAATATAGATTTCTTTGAAAATCACTTATTTAAATTAAATGATAGAGAAAAATAATGTAGATGGATGATTTTGAAATAAAAAATAGCTCTAAGTCAATTCTCTTTTTAAGATGAAGAAGAAATAGAATTAGAGAGAAAAAGGTTTCGCTACTAGGTTAGATACCTGAAAGGCTAAAATCATTTGAAAAAAATATTTAATGACTAGACAAATTCAAAGCTAAAGATTTGGACTTGAAAACAATATTTAATGACTAGACAGATTCAAAGCAAAAGAAGTATTTAAGTGCTGCTCCATTTTCTTTAGAAAAAGAAGGGAAAATAATAAAAGTGGGTAAATAATGAACTTTGATGACGTGACAATAATGTCTAATGTGAAATAGAAATACAAGTAGTCAATTGAGTTAGTAAAGGGGAAAACATGACTCTTCAAAGCATATGCAAGCCATTTTTCTCATTCCTCAAATTTTAATTTTAGGTTTCATTTATATTGTAAAAATATTTTGTGTTTTCAATTTTTAAAATATGTATTTATTAAATTTTGACCAAAGATTATTAAAATAAATGATTACTATAGAAAGAAGATGAAATGCTAGTAAACAAATATGTATTTCGGAAAATAATGAATAATTTTTTTTTACATTTTCATTATTTTTAGAAAAATAGATATTTTTTCACTTTAGAAGTCTTTTAACTCATTATAATCAAATAAAATAAAAACACATGTTTTAAAATGAAAATACTTCCACAAAATAAACCGCATGTTATTCTTTATTTTTTAGGATTCATCTAATGTGGACCTCTAAATAAAGGTCTGAAGGTGGACACTTATTATTTTTAATAAATTTTAATAAAATATCGTATCTCTCTTTTGTATATTTTTAGTATTATAAAATTCATTTTTTTGAAAACTGGTAAAGGTCTACTATTAAACCTTTTTTAGAGATTTATACTATACAAATCCTACTTTTTTACACAAGCTTTCATCCCTTTCATTAATATTACTTTGTGGTTTACATTGTATAGATGATCACAAATGTAAGGAAGACAGTGATCGTCCAAAATGTGTCTGACCTTAATTTCAGAACCGCATGTCGTATGAATGTTTATGCATGTAATAGCTAAGTATCCAATTTTTGTTTGGATGAGTCAATTCGGAGGTGTGTTTTTAATGTCTTAATTAACCAATTTGAATGTGTATTTGAGAACAAATGAGCTGGAGAAGAAAATCTCATATCATCCTCTAAATGAAGTCGTGGTCAACATAAAGGGAGAGAACATGATCCAAACAAAATCAAAACAACCGATAACAATAATGAATATTTAATAATTTAGTGTTTTAATTGCACTTTTGAGCTCTATTTTATCACGCACCGACAAAATTAGTGTCTTTTTTTAAAATCAAATTTTTTTATCTCTAAAAACTCACACTTGTTGCGATTTGGGTCCCAACCTATATTGTTGCCCCGAAATTAGTGATGTGACGTGCTTTTAAATGAGAATGTATATTAAACATGTTAACATTGGTGAAATACATGCAAATCTATATTTTAATTCATAAAAAACTTAAAAAAATAATAAACCTATTTTCAGAAATTAAAAATAAATTATGTAAAAATATTTATTTATTTAATTTTCGAAATGTAATTTTACATTTCAAAACTTTCGAAAAAGATGAAAGTTTCGAAAATTTGGAATTTTATTCAAATCTTAGAAATGTAAATCTTGTTTCAAAATAGTTACATTATATTTTTTAAAATTTGCTATTTCGAAAATTTCTCATTCTAGAATTTCCTATTTCTATTTTGGAATTTCAACAATTTCCTATTTCGAAAATATTAATTAATTTTCCTATTTCAGAAATTTCATATTATTTGAAACTTTCAATTTTTTAAAAAAGAACTGGAAATTACGTTTCCAATATTTCAAATTAATCAAAAAAATTCAAAAATTTGAATTAATTTAAAAAATTTGCAACTACCTTTAACAAAAGTTTCAGAACTTTCAAAAATTCGAAACATGATTTTTTTTCCAGAAGTTTCGAAAACCAAAATGTAAATTCGAAACATGATTTTACATTTCAAAACTTTCTAGAGAGATGAAAGTTTCGAAAATATAGAATTTTACTCAAAAATTTTCAAATGTAAATGTTGTTTCAAAATAATGACATTATTTTTATGAAATTTCCTATTCTATTTCAAAAATATCTAAACTTCTGAAATTTCTTATTATGGAATTTCCTATTTTTATATATAGTAAAAGGGGTAAAATAATCTCTTTAAATATATTGGGGTGAGAGGTACAGGTAGAGGTAGCAAGTAGAAAACTCTATGTTGTATTTTACAAAACAAATAAACTACAAATTAAGATATTGGGTCCAAAGCCCATAAAGAAAATGGACCGACCAAACTTGTAACGTTAAAAGGAAAGAAAAACTCAAAAAAGGTTTCAATTTATTTTGAAAGTTTCTTTTCTCACCCAATTATTCTAAAAAACTCCCAATTTTTATTCAGATTGATTAATCTATAGATGTATTTTACACATGTATTTTTGTGTATTTTAGAACATTAATGTATTGTAACGTAAAATGAGACACAAATACAATATTGTGTATTGTAACGTAAAATGAGACACAAATACAATATTGTGTATTGTAACACAAATACAACACAAAGCAATATTATAGAAACTTAAAACTTCACATAAAATGAGACACAAATACAATATTATGTATTGTAACACAAATAAGTTGTGTTTCAATAGAATTATTGAATACAATACGTGATCTCTCTGTATTTTATAAGATATTGTATTTGTGTCTCATTTTGTATCAAATTTTGTGTTTCAATAATATTACTTATCTGAAAATATTATGATGAGAGAATAAACACTTTTTTTTATAAAAGTAAAAAAAGGATTCAATTTAAATTTCGGGTCGAAATAAATTGCTTACAACAGATAGGCTAATAAGAAAAAGTGAAATTCAAAGGCCCAAAGAAAGAAGGTAGAAAAATCAAAAACGATTTTACATGCTGTTTCCAAATGGCCCACTTGCACATTTCACTGAAAAGAACAAGATAATAAGATGAATCAATGAAATGTAAAGGTTGTGAAATTAAAAATGTTAAGAGTTCTATTTTGGATAAAAGATAAAATTATTTTAAACGACTTAAAGCATAATCATTCTTAATTTTGTATAATGTAATCTCACATTAAGTACAATTGTGTAAATGTTATATAATTTAAATAATTAAATTTATTTTAATTATAATAAATACTATATTAATAATCATAATCTATCGGTGTGTTATTGTTAATATAATTTGTCGTTAATTGTTTAATGTACGTATAAATTTTATAATTATGTCAATATGGGTTCTAGTACTCTATCAACAATAGAATTTTTGGTGACATAATATGTGTATATAGTTGTTCTATTTTTTTTGAAAATTACAAGAACACTTTTTTAATTTTGTATTGTAATAAACATATCGTGGAATGTACACAATATTACTACAATCTATTCAAAAATCATTTCTAAAATATATATCGATGGATTTAAAAAATTAATTTGTGAAAAAGTTTAATTGTCATGCATTGCCGGTCAGTGTAAAAAAATTTATATTATTGACACATCACAATTATTTATAAACATGACTTTAAATAATTATGATAAAAGTCAAATAAATATAATGATCTAACGATTGTAATTGAACGATAGTTTAAAAACTCTTTATATTGAGTCAGTATTAAAAATATATCAGGTGATATATGTCTATTAATTAACAGTATAAAAACTATTTACACGTGATTTTGTAATTATAAAACCACAAACCCACAAACATAATATATTAAAAATATTGTTTTTTTTTTCAACGTAGTTTAAAACTTTTGTGTTAACATTTATCTAGAGTTTGAGTATTGGATTTTTTATTATATTTTTTTGAAATGTTTTAAAAAATTGCCTCATGACGCGTTCACCCAATATGAACTAAATTGTTTAGTATTAGGTTGGATTGGGAATGCAACACAATTTGAATTAATTACATTAACTTTTATTGATTCAATTTGATTATTTTTTTAAAATTTTCTCTTATATTTAAGATTGAAAAGAATACTATATTAAACATTTTTAAATAAAAGCATCCATGTATCACACGAGTTTTACACTACTTGAATACAAAGAGTATATATTGATCCACCAATTAGAGAAAACAAGGTTTTTGTTTCTACCATTCCGTCACAAAATGTTAATTATGTAAAATGTATTTTTAGAAATAATAAAAACAATCCTTTTAGAATTTTTTTTGTGTCAATAAACATAGACAATTATTTTCTTTAAAAGAGTCTTATATCTACTTATTAGCAGATAAATTTAACACACATCTTAAAAATAAAACTAGAAAATATTTCTCAAACGGACTCTAATATTTCAAATTTAACATAATTTTTCACTCTCTTTTTAGTATGTCCCTTCTTCTATGGTGGCTATTTGGAGTTCCAATGCAAGATATTGTTCAAATGAAACGGATAATTATTTCTTTCACTAATTAATTGCATTCTTGATATTTTCATTGATACCAAAAGACACTACTAGAAAAATTGAATTTAGCGTCGGCCGAAAGCCCACGCTAATAGGCAAAATGCCAACACTAACGTTGATTTAGCGTCGGTTTCGAGCCTAGGCTAAAATGGTCGAAGCTTCAATTGCATGGTCATCAATGTGTGTTACGAATCGGGGTGCTTCATAGAACACATAATTTGATGACCTAATGAAAAAATGGTGTTAGATAAAGGCATGCAAACCAAGTAGACTGCTCCTAACAAATAGTGCATAATTTTTCCTATCTCCTAAAACAACATTTTGATTATACAGGAATTAGAATGATTATCTCAAATTTAATGCTACACTTGATAGTCCTTCTATGTCCATGTAAGGTTAGAACCACTTATATTGAACAAGTTCCATAACTATGATACAGAAATCCAATCCAATCATGTTTTTCTAACCTTCAAGCATTAAATAAATCCAATGGTGTTTTCTATCTAATATGCTAAAGCTTAACATAGTTTTTCTTACCTTCAAGCATGAAAGCAAAGCAATCCAATCCAATCTCACTAAAACACCATATATCTAGAACCAAAGCAAATGTTTAGAAAACAAAACACACAAAATTTAAGTTGAAACTCAGAAGAAAATTAAGAAATTACCTGAAATTGCACTGAGGAGTTGCCAGATATAGGTTAGGGTTCCTGCGATTCGAAAGAGAAATTAAGAAATGAGAAACGATGGAAGCTGATTAGGGTTCATCCGATTTGGGAGAGAAACAGAGAGAAGGGCGAGAACGACAAGAACGAAGATGAAGGAGAAAGAGAATGGAGGCTGAGAGATGAGAGTGAGGATGAGGCTGTGAGAGTGAGTGTGAGGTGAGGGAAACGGTGATGCGGCAGCGAGAGGGTGAGAGTTACGGTGAAGCGGCGAGAGGGTGAGATTGACAGCGAAGAAGGGTTCGAGGGCGAGGGTTAGGGAAAAAGTAATGAATTGATGATGGATACGAAGTGGGTGACGAGTTATTGGAAAAAATAATATTAATTTTTTAAATAAGATTAAAAAATTTAATTTTGCAAATCAGACAATGTAGCGTCGGCCAATCCGACGCTAACATGGTGACTAAAATAAAAAATTAAACTAACGTGTCCCATATTTTATTTAGCAACGGTTTAGCCGACGCTAATTATTAATAAAATCATAAAAAAATATTTGACATACTAACGTGCGCTTGATCAACGCTAAACCGATGCTATCTAGCATCGGAGTCGGAGGCTGACGCTAAATATAGCAGCTAAAATGAGTTTTTCTAATAGTGAGATAAAGCAATACTGTGGTTATTTCCATGATGCATTATTGATGCTTATGAATCAAACATGTGATATGTGATATGAAAGTGATCATACTAATTAGAGATATAATACAGTCATGGTAAGATAATTAGCATCACTATGAAAACTAAGATTCCAACTAAATTAACTAGCAATCACTAATCATTTGCAACAAACCATAAATTTATTTAAAAATACAAAGAAAACAAAAATAATGGGAGGACGTGAACGTGATCCATGCACAAGAAGTTATTTAAATCTATAATCACCTTATTATAAAAGACATCTTCACTAATAAATTTTGGAATCAAATCTCACCAAGAAAATATTGTTCTCAATAAGAGCGACGAAGGAGTCAATGCCACTTGTAGAAGTAGAACTCAAAATTAGCCATTCAACAACTTATGTTAAAAGTTTATCTTCAAAATTTGTGTAATTAACATTGTTATATTCAATAAAGAACTCAAAATGTATCCATAAAAACAATTTATATCAAATTAATACTTCAAAATTTGTTTAATTAACATTATTTTAATTACGTTATTAAATTTTAACTCAATTGACAAATGTTGATATTGTTACATTTAAACAATTGTATAAGTTATTTAGATAGTGATATCATCTCTTCTAAAAACAAAAAATACCATCGTTTTAATTATTTACTATGTATATTGTGAACAAAATGAGAAAATTGAATTATGCATATATACCAAGAACTTAATTGGTATCAATAAAGTGTGGCATGGCATCTATTTTTTGTACAATCATGACTCTCTGGATTGAAAGTGATCCTTCTCCTAACAAATGTCGTCTCAAAGAGTGAGTTAACTAAGGATTAATGGTTCAATAATAATGGAGCTAGGATGGCCTACAATTAATGCATATAGTAGTATGATCACCGAGAAAATTTAATATAGTCTCATAAATTGGTTGCTAGAGGACAATAGAGTTTGATTGGTTCTCAATTCTCATCCATGAAAATTTAGAACCATAGTTTGTTGTTGTGTCAATTGAATTTCATTGTATGTGGGGGCTATATATGAGTAGTCACTTGGATGATACTATAATTGGTTAGGAGAATGTCCAAACTCTATGCACACGAGTGGTTTCCATATGATGCATGGTTGGATACAACTGTTGCTATTAATTACTATAGTAGGTTGCATGTATCTATATATAGAATCAAGAATCGTTGTCATCATTTGATTATTATTGTACTTAGTATGTCTATTTTATATACTACATTTTTCTATATATTTCTATTAAATTATGAAAATTAAGAAAGTCATAATATTAAATTTATTGATAATTTAAATAATTTTATTAATTTATATTTGAAGAGAGATAATTAATTTATATTTATGGTAGTATATATTTAGGGCTAATAATGGTGTTGTACATCTAATTCAACTGTATTGGATTTCATAAACGAAGAAATTATAAAAATATTTATATTATAATAAAATGAGGAAGAATTTTTTATTTTTTTAAAATATATTTTTAGACTCTCTTTGATAAAATTAGTTTATAGCTAATATTTGTTAAATTTATTAAAGTGTTTAGTAAAATTAGTAGTTAAACTAACTTAAAATGTAAAATGACATAAAAAAAAACATTTTTGATAACGTGGGATGCTTTATTAATTAATGCTAAAAATATTTTTTATTTAAATTTAATTTTTTATTAATTTAAAATTTATCAATCTGAAATATTTTTTATTTATTTTAAATTAAAATAAATCAATCAATAACTTATTTAATTTTAAATGTTAATTATTTTAATAATTAATTTATTATTTATTAAAATTATTTATATTTTAAATTATATAAATTATTCATAAACAAATTTTTATTTTAAGTTTATAAAATTATTTATTTTAAATTATAATAAATAAATTATAAAAGGTAAAAGAAGACTTGAGTCTTGAGATATCAAATTGTCATGACATGAAGAAAGATTCTAAACATAATTAAGGAAGGACTCCCCTTTCCAATCATGACACACATTATACGAGGGGATTTAATTAATGGACCCTATCTAGGTTGCAATTTGCAAAACCACTACTTTTTTTTTTCTTTTTTTTATTTATCATACTTAAAATTAATGCTTTGGAAATATGAATATCAAATAAATCTATTTAATAAACAAATTATCTATTTTTGTTAAATATGTTGTCTTAGCTTCGATTTCGGTTGCAGATATAAAAATATTTGTTGAAATATGATGAACGATTAATTTATAACTGTTGATTGGAGCAGAATTTTTTTGGAGATTTACCATTCACCTAAAGAACATATATGAAAAAAAATTATAGCATTACGTTTTTCTTCAATGAGTTAAATAGTTTGTTTTTGTCTTTCTAATGAGTTCTCTTAGGACAATTAATAATAAATTAATATAAATTTTGTGTTGAAAATAATAATTTTTAAACTTTTAAGAAATTGAATATACTAATTTCAAGACAATTTTTCTATGTTTAAGTATTTGCTATTTTTTACTCAATTTGAATTACATGAATTTAAGGCAGTGCATGAGATAAATCATTCTATGTACATCAGATTTCTTTTTCACCAAATATATAATAAGTTTTGAATTCAAAAATAAGAAAGAAAAATGTCCTAATCTTCTAGCTAAAAGTATTTTTCCACTAAAAAGTGAAGAGGTTTCAATTTCTTTGTATTGATGTTTTATTTGATCTAATTTAAAATTCGTTTTCATTAATTTTCAATCATGAATATCAAACCAAACTACATATATATAGAACCGTTGGTTTTGAGTTTCGAGAACTGTTTAAAAAATCACAATTTATGTCACCGAAGATATTATTGGGCTGAGTCACAGACTAGGTCGCTCTCTTTAAGATGTCCCGAGTCACTGCCCAAATAGTGCAAGGCAGACTATCAACCACGAAGTTCCTAGCATAAAACAGCTCAGATTCACTGTATCAGAGTTCCACTGCACCATAGAAAACCGTTCTAGAATTACACTCTCAATATGGCGGTTAAAGTCACTCTCAATATGACGATCAAAGTCACTCGCAATATGGTACTATGACCACTCATAAATCAAAAGGACTACGACAAAAAACCGCTCTAAAAGATTACGACACACAAAACCATACAAAAGACTACGGCACAAAATCCGCTCATAGTGGTATTAGGACCACTAAAAATCGACGAGACTACAACATAAAAGCCGCTCTAAAAGGATAGTGGTATTAGGACCACTGAAAAATCGACGGAACTACGGCATAACAACCGCTCTAAAAAACGAAGGGACTATGACATAACAACCGCTCTAAAAACGAAGGGATAGAAAGAAAGGGGAGAAGTGGCTCAGAAATCAGTCGAGCAGAATAGAAAAGAGAGAAAAGAGAAAGTTGGGAAATGCATCCAACTTTGGTGTACTTTTTACAATAGTTTGAAACTCATTATATAGTGATAGAAGCAAACTCACATATGATTTCTAACCAATGTGAGACTTTAACATATTAAGAGTTGAAAACTACTCAAAATAGGAGAGCATTCCAATGTGGGACTTGAATTTTAAAAAATATGTTTCTTTCCACTTGAATTTACAAAAACAAATTCTTTCAATGTGGGACTTCAACAAAAATTTTAAATTCACACAAGAACATACTCTATGTTCCAACAATCCCCCACTTGAATTAAAAAAAATGTTTTTGAAATAGCGTCAAACGCTTCTATAAGATCGTGCATAAACAAAGGTGCCTCTTGACTTGAACCTTTACAGCATGAATGTTTGAATCAAATATGAGTAAGTCGTCTATATAGAGACATATGATAGTGCAAATGTCATTTTCAGATTTATAAAAAATACATTTGTCACTTTCATTCACTTTAAACTCATTCGACATAATCAAGTTATCAAATTTTTTATGTCATTGCTTAAGAGCTTGTTTAAGAACATATAGAGACATATCTAACTTACAGACCTTGTCTTCTTGTCCATGAATTACAAAACCTTCAGGTTGCTCCATATAAATTTCTTCTTCCAAGTCACCATTTAAAAAAGTTGTTTTAACATCCATCTGGTGTATCACCAGGTTATGAATAGCTGCAAGTGATATGAGCACCCTAATGGATGTTATTTTAGTGACTGGTGAAAAAGTGTCGAAGAAATCTATATTTTCTCTTTGTCTAAAACCTTTGACTACAAGGTGTGCCTTGTATTTATCAACAGTTCCATCGGGCTTTAGTTTCTTTTTCAAGATCCATTTACAACCTATTTGTTTGCAACCAGGAAGGAAGTTTACTAAATGTCAGGTCTTGTTAGACTCTAGAGAATCCATTACATCGTTTATTGCTTCTTGCAATAAATCTACATCCAAAGATGACAAAGCTTCTTAAAGATTTGCAGGATCCTCTTCTAAAGTATAGGCCGCATATTCGAGTCCATAATCTTTAACAACTCTTACTCTCTTACTCCTTCGAGTTTCTGTTTCGCCTTGTTTGTTGCTTTTAGTGCTTTTTGTCAGAGGAACTTGACTAGGTTCACTGCCCCCACTATTTCTCGATTTGAAAGAGAATTTATTTTCATAGAAGTCAACATCATTTAATTCTATTATCACTTTCACATTTAGGTCATAAAACCTATACGCTTTACTATTTACTACATACCCAATGAATACACATTCATAGGCTCTTCTAGCGAGTTTAATTCGTTTGGGATCGGGGATTTTGACATAAGCCAAACAGCCCCATGTTCAAAGATAATACAAGTTGGGTTGTCTTTTCTTCATTATCTCATAAGGAGATATTTTGTTTTTAGATTTAGGAACTCTATTCAAAACATAACAAATAAGCAATATATTTTTCGCACACCAATAAGATGCATCACTATAGTTAAGCATACTAACAACAACTAGTTCAATAAGAGTTCTATTCTTTCTTACAACATTACCATTCACTTCAAACAATTATGGTGCAGTTGTTCCAAGTATAATTCCAAACAATTTATAAAATTCATTAAACAAACTAGAATCATACTTAGAACCTCTTAATCTTTCTACTAAATTGATTTTCAATTTCAGTTACAAAGATCCTTAACATGTCAAGCGTTTCACTTTTATTTCTTGTTAACGTCCCATCTAGTTCACATATATCATAGTGTAATAAATCTAAAGACTCATATTCTCAAACTATAGATTTATGTGAACTCTTTGTAATCTGACTACAAAAATCACATTTTTCAAAATCATTTAAAGATAACTCTGAAATTAAACCTAAGTTACTTAAGTTTGAAATCAGATGTGTTCACATCACAGAGTTTAGCATGTCAAAAATTAAAATCACACAACATGTAAGCAGGAGACATTTTATTGATTTCAACATTCAAACAGGAGACATATTAAATTTCAACATTTAATTTAAATATGTCATGAGTGACGTACCTTAATAGACGATCTGATGAGTTATCTTCTAAATTTTACGGGACTGAGCATCCACGGATCTGTCATCGGTCATCTGATACTCTAAGTAGCAACTCACAACATACTTATTCAGAGCATCTCAAACATCTATAGCAGTATTGCTGGAATTGTAGTAGTTATACAGATCCTCAGTAAGTCCATTTAGAATATAATTCTTATCATTATTCTCTCATGGGTTAATTCTCCAGCTTTCTTATCCTTTTCTGTTTGCCTCAAACTGAAACAGTTTATTGAAATCAGAGGCAACAGAACCAAATCCAGTAATCTCTTCGATTGACATGGCAGAAAGAAACGTCTTAAAATTGTTGGTTTTGAGTTTCGAAAACTGTTTAAAAAATCACAATTTATGCCATCGAAGATATTACTGAGTTGAGTCGCGGACTAGGTCGCTCTCTTTAAGAAGTTTCGAGGCACTGTCCAAATAGTGCAAGGCAGACTATCAACCACGAAGTCCCCAAGATAAAACAAAAGACTACGACAAATCAAAAGGACTACGACAAAAAACCGTTCTAAAAAATTACGACACACAAAACCGATACAAAAGACTACGGCACAAAACCCGCTCATAGTGGTATTAGGACCACTAAAAATCGACGTGACTACGGCATAAAAACCACTTTAAAAGGATAGTGGTATTAGGACCACTGAAAAATCGACGGAACTACGACATAACAACCGCTCTAAAAAACGAAGGGACTACGGCATAACAACCGCTCTAAAAATGAAGGGACGGAAAGAAAGGGGAGAAATGGCTCGGAAATCAGTCGAGCAGAATAGAAAAGAGAGAAAAGAGAAAGTTGGGAAATGCATCCAACTTTGGTGTACTTTTCACAATAGTTTAAAACTCGTTATATAGTGATGGAAGCAAACTCACATATGATTTCTAGCAAATGTAGGACTTTAACATATTAAGAGTTGAAAACTACTCAAAATAGGAGAGGTTTTCAATGTGGGACTTCAAAAGAATTTATTTCCAATGTGAGATTTGAATTTTAAAAAACATATTTCTTTCCACTTGAATTTACAAAACCAAATTCTTTCCAATGTGAAACTTCAACAAAAATTTTAAATTCACACAATAACATACTCTATGTTCCAACAATCATATAATTCCTAAGGTATAATTAATCGCAAGTGCAAATGCGACTAAGACCAAATGCCTCATAAAGATTATGATTATGATTTAATATAGGGTCTAAATAGAGTTGAATGGTCAAAGATTATCCATTTGCTGGAAATGGTAATGTCACATTCATATTTATATGACACTGACGGGTTAACTACCGTAAGTGGTCCCACTAACATTAACAAAATAAATGGGCTGGAAATTAAATTAAGGTTCATGGCAGCCCAAATTGTTGTGGCACCACAATCGTAAATTAGGAGTCGCAGTAAATGCAAATGGGGTCATTTTCCTTTGCATGAATATGTATGATAATAAACTTCGAAGAATCTAGTATAAATAGATTTAATTTTTTTAAGTTTTTTTTTTAACTTATCTCCTATCAAACTTCAAATTACCAAAATGGTGCATTTTCTTCTGAGAATCGGGAGGCTAAAAAAAAAATATGTGTGAGGTGTATGTAAAGTGATGTTAGTCTAAGAGTTTGTTACATTAGATATTCATTTACAATAAATTTGGTTATTGATCTTTTGATGATTTAAAGAATAATACACATATATATCTTCTGTTTCAAAATATATACAAACAGATTAAAAAAAATTGATATATTTGATTTAAATTTTAAATTAAACAACACATAAATTAAATATATAATTTTTTCTGACTGTTTTTTTTAATAGATTTCAGGATACATAGAATATGTGAGAAGATTTATTTTAATATGAAAGTGAAAGAATAAAATATGGTTACATAATATACACATTTGAAATATAGTGATCTCTTGCAATTTTAATTAAACTTATATGAATTTTTTGTTCTCCTATTATAACTAAAACAATATTTAACTCTTTCTATTTTTAAATTTATGATTTTAGTCTCTCCATTTCACAAATTTCATGATTTTTTGTTAAAATTTAATTTAGAATTTATTTTATGATATATCAATTTCATCAATTATGTAAAATTATATTTGATGATGTGACATTTTTGATTTGGACCACAAATATACACTCGACTATCTAGAAACTATGTACAACATATTTTTAATTTCATTGATCAAATGCATATCTATAAATCTACTATTTACACTTCAAATCAATAATGTTACATCATTAAATATAATTTCACATCATTAATGAATATGACATATCATTGAAAATAAACAACAAATTGGATTGCAGGGAAAAATCCTAAAAACTTGTGAAACATTGAAACTTAAATTCCATATTTGAAAATGAAGGAACTAAAATCATGTTTAGTGAAATTAATAGGAATAAATGTACATTTAAATTTTTTAACTATTAATAATATATGAATTAGGTGTTCTATGATTGAGGAATTTGAGGGCACAATATTGTAACGTGGAGAAGAGGAGAAGAGAAGAATATAATACTCATTGATTCTTCACTTTTTAATTAAGTTTTTCTTTTTGAGTTAAATAAAGTTAGATTTATCTTTTTAATTTATTAAATCATTTAATTTCAGTCAATTAAATCAGTTTGTGTTTTCAAATTATGTTTATTAATTTTAAATGACACATGGAATTAAAATAAACTTAAAATAAAAATCCATCTCATCGTGCCACGTCACTAAATCCACATAAACAAAGTTAAATCAATAATCAAAAGTAGAAAAATCTAATATTATAGAATGAAATCTTAACATTTTTATACAAATATTAAAATATAAATCCACTTATATTACAGATATCAAAATATATCAAAGTTGAAATTTTAACTTATTTAAACACATATATTTAATATTAATTATTAATATTTCTTATTTTATTTTTTAAAATGAACTTTTCATTTAAAAAGAACACGATCCAACCCATATAGCAATGAAGAAAATTGAGTAAAAACACAAACAATGAAGACAACGCCTATTAACTGTTCCATTCAGTTGAAGTTTGGAATCTCGTCGTGGAATAAACTCTTGGCCCCCAATATTCCTGGAATGACGATGTTATTATGGTTGCTTTTGTCGTTCTTGGAATCAAGATGCAAACACATACTTTTGGGAAATAACATTGATGTATAGTACACCTTCTCCTTCTGTCTCCCAATAATAAAAAGTTGTTCTAAAAATAAATTATTTTTTTCAATTATTGACATAGTTTTTTTTAATTGTATTATTTAATTAATATTATTTATATTATTTTTAATATAATATTTTTTATTATGTATTTATGATATTGATAATACATTAATATTTAACACATAATTTAATAAAAGTAGAATTATTTATCTTTTATTTATATATTTTTTATTTAATATGTATAAAATGATCGAATAGCTCAATTATTTGAAGATAAAAAAATATTGATTTTGTATTTACAATTTTAATCACAAATCATGAAATCAATTGGTTGAGTAAAAAATAAATAAACAAATTGATCAATTCAAGGTACTCATTAAATTACCATGTCTTTAAATATAAGACAATTTTCATCAACACAAAAAAATTAAGAATAATAGTTTTTAAATTAAATGTGTCAA
>JBBPBQ010020321.1:6832617-6866577 GCA_037974755.1 Cicer yamashitae | reverse complement strand
AAGATTAGACACGTATTAAAAAATAATAAATTTAATTTTTTATTTTATTTATTAAATAAATTTTTATTTTATTTTTAAGAATACAAAAGAAAAATATTATTAATTATATCTTAATTTTTTAAAATAATCAAAATTTAGAACAAAATAAAAGCTTTAAAAGGACAAAAATTTGTATACTGACGGAAAATGCTTAGGTACAATATATACGAATGTTATAAACTTTCGAATCACCGATGAAATATAATTCTTCTTAGTAAAAAAAAAACAAGTTACTAAATAGGATTTTACCAAAAAATATGTAAATAGTACTCCTAATTCCATTTTTTTTTAATTTTGTGACTTTTTATGCATGTTAAGACCATCAATAAAATTTGTTATTTTTATATTATTATTTTTTTTAATAATTTACTATTAAATTAGTTTTAAGAATTATAAATGTTGGTAAAATTTGTCTCTGAATTTTGCAAACTGACAAACGCATCATTGAAATTGTAAAATATCAATCAAAAGAGTCATACATTTTGATGTAGCACTATAAATAAATATGTGGCTTATCAACGTTGATCTCACATTAATATCATATTTATGAAGACAAATTTGTCAATGAAATTTTGTCATCTTAAAGATAAATTTGTGATTAATTATAATTATGCATAAACTAATTATTGATAGATTAATCCATTTAATTTTTAAATTTCATAGAAAGATAATTTATATTGTGATGATATTGATATGAGAAACGTAGAGGAGTCACATATTCAATTAATAGGTCAGATCATAGTTTTTAATTATAAAAGTTTAAATATAAATTATTTTGATTGATATATTACAATTTTATATATATTTGTCAATTTACAAAATTTATGGATTAATTTGACTAACGCTTACAATTTCAAAGATCAACTTGTCTATTTACTCTATCCAAAATCCAAACAATAAAGAGCGGTCATACCGAATATACTAAAAGTAATTATCATACTATACCTAAAATAGTGATTATATAAAAACTCAATATATAGTTTGGTCCGGTAGTAACAAGACAAATATTAAATTTGACAAGTTGTAGATTTAATTTCCACTATTATCATCAGAAAGAGACAAATACAAATTCTTTTATAAGAGTTAATCTATCTATTTTAAAATACTCCTTTAAATTTAATTAAAAAAAATAGTGATCATATTATATACTATTTGACACATGTACTTTGTGTGTAGTCAAATTATCTCTGAATGAAGACATAGGGATCACTGATCATACTGAAAATACCATGACATAAGAATAAATTTAAGAAAATTGATGAAACAGCTCACATATAATTGTATAAGGAACTGACACTTCACTTACATAAAATCAGATCTTTGAAAGAATTATTACTCGAAAAGTCTATGAATCAAAATCATGATCATAGATAGAGAAACTTTTGTGTGGTGGTAAGATTTTACATACAAAATTTGGGTATACTCACAAAAATAAAAATAGAAAAATATATTTTTTAAATAATTAAATGATATTATCCAAGTGAAGAAATCTACTTCAATTGTCCTAGTTATAAGGCTTATTGTTTACAAATTTTGGCAATTATTTTGTTATCCTAGTCTATTCAAAAAATGTCTTTTTTTAAAAACAAAATAACAGCGAGGAATTCACTTAATTTAATAGAAGACAATTCATAATAAATACTTCTAACTCAATCTCATTCAGTCATTTGAAATTAAAATAGAAAACAATAACGCTCTACAAAAAAAAAATAACATCATAATTTATGTTTAGACGATGAATATAAATAATCCAAATTCAAATCAATATAATTTCTATATCTATTATAAGGTAGATGAGTTGTCTATTATAAGGTAGATGAGTTGTCGATAATAGAATTTAAGACTATGTTTTAATAGATTATAATAGATAATAGATTTTATAATGCTACCAACGGAGGTTGGGTCTAGCATAAGAGGTTAAACTCTAACAACGTGATGAACTTAGGTTCGAATCTCTGCTGAAAGAGACATTCACCTTAAATGAATTTCAATTATTTTGAGAGATTAATTTCTTCATTTACACATATAAAATGGTGATTTGAAAAACACGTTTAAATTTTTTTTAAATGGCAAAATATAGGGTTTTTTTACATTCCAAAAACATCACATGATCTTGTACACAAAATTCTACCATGATGATAGACAAGAGAAACTTTTGTATGATCACATGATTTTGTACACAAAATTTAGACACCCTTATAAAAGTAAAATAAAATAAAAGAGAAAAGAATTAAATAAAAATAATGATAATAATAAATTTTTTTATCACTTTCTTTTTTATTGGCCAAAATATACTTCATTCGTCTCAAAATAATTAACCCATTTGTAAAAAAAATTGTTCCAAAATAATTGATCTTTTAAATTTTCAATACACTTTTTTTCAACTGTCTCATTAAATTAATATTACTTGCATCACTTTCAATGCAATATTTTTTCTACTATGCAGTTATGACATTAATAATGCAACAATACCTAACAAGAATAATTTAGTAAAAGTAGTATACTCTCTTTTATTTATAAATTTTTCTTAATATATGTAAAATGATCAAATGATTTTGTTATTTTGGAACAAAGGGAGTATATGGGACTCACCAAATTTATATGATACCTACTTGTTTTGGTGGAACCGATATAAATTTAACCAATTAAATAGAATATATTAAAAAATGTGTTATATAATATGTTGTTAACACTCATTAAATAATTATATTTTTTATATAATTAAATGATACATATTTTTATGTGTGTATAAATTATATGCCAAAAAATTTATGACAAATCAAATATTTTCCTCATAGACAATCCATATGATACATGTGAATGTGAAGAAATCTACTTCAATTGTCCTAGCTATAAGGCTTATTGTTTAAGAATTTTGGCAATTATTTAAATATTTTGTTATCCTAGTCTATTCAAAATAAGTTTTTTTTTAAAGAAAATAAAAGTGAGGGGATTACCTTTATTTAACGAAGACACAGTTAAAAAAATTATTTCTAACTCAACCTCATTTGTGTTAGACAGTAAACAAGATAATGTCGCGTTAAGACGACGAATAACACAAATTGCGTTTAGACAATAAAATCATAAATAAAACACAAAATTAAATTAAATTTATATGAAAACATCAACACCTTAAATGAATTATAATTATCTTGAGAAGTTAATTTCTATGTTTATCTGCGAAAATGTTGTTTGAAAAAACACATTTAACATTTTTATATAAAGGCAAAATTATAAAATGTTGTTTTGACAAACACATTTAACTTTATTTTATAAAGGCAAAATTATTTGTCTGTAACTCAACTTTCAAATGCTTTTGGAGCTAGTTGCTAATGCTTGAAAAATATAAGGTGCTCCTTCATTCCAAAAACATCAATTCAACTTCATAGCACTTTTAGATTATACCTAAAGATTCAAAAGAAAAGAGCTCTTCAATCATCAAATTGACAAACCAAAGATCCTAAAGGGTTAGTTAGTCCTTCTAAAGAAACAACCCCTACCCTCCAATTTTTTTTTTTTGCTTTTTGGCACTAAAAATGAACATACGCCTACAAGTTGGCATCGTAATCTCCTCATAAATGCTTTCCCACTTAGTAATATGTTATGATTTAATATTTGCATATTTTGGTGTGACACATTTTGTCGTTTTAAACATCACCATCCAATACCTCACCTCACAAATCAATCAATCTCAACCGTCTATGCATAATTTCAATAACAATCGATAGCACCGAACTTTAATAGCCACCTTAATTTAATTTTCATCTATGCCTATAAATATGGAACTTTCATGCCATGCAAAAATCAGTGGTAACTCACAAAGTACCATTCTCTATAGTACCTACCCAAAAAATTTATTTCATAAAAAAAAAATGGACTCTTTGATTTTGCAAGAGACCAATCAAGAAAATTTTGAAATTCAAAACAAGGGTATAGTTGAAAAGCTATACAAAGCACTTTTGGGGCAAGGAACAATGGAAATGGTATCAAAATTGCTAGCAAGTGATCTTGAGTATTGGTTCCATGGTCCACCAAAGTGTCAACACATGATGAAGGTGTTAACAGGGGAAATAGATCACAAAAAAGGGTTTAAATTTGAGCCAAGAAGTGTTACTTCAATTGGTGAGTGTGTTATAATTGAAGGTTGGGAAGGACATGCTTATTGGGTTCATGTTTGGACATTGAAAAATGGGTTAATTACACAATTTAGAGAGTATTTTAATACATGGCTTGTGGTGAGAGATTTGAGGCCACCAAGATGGGAAGATCATAAGCATCATGATCATAGTATGACATTGTGGAGGAGTCAACCTCGTGATCTTTATCGTCGTTCACTTCCTGGTCTTGTGTTAGCTATTTAGACACAACTCATTGTTGTGCTTAATTTTATTTGCTATGTTAATGTTTTGTACAATGTATCATGAATTTGGTCCTATGAATTAAAGCATCATTTTCAAATTATTAGCAAGGTTTTTGTTTATCATGTGTATTTGGCTTGTGGATGGATATTATAGTCAATTGTTAAGGAACAAGTTGAAATTGAAAAATGATGAAATATTAAAGGAGCATATAATATGAATAACAGAGATATGGTGTTAGTGTATATTGCTATTAATCCTTGATCATCTCTTTCTTTTAATTGTTGTTTTTAGCTTCTCGTAGAATCACTTGAAAAATGGTTACAATACTAATGAGGCAATATCTATTTAGGCCTAAAACGAACTTTTTGGTTAGGTGTCTCTTTTTTTTTATATGGACATAGTTTTAAATTGGATATTTACAATAATTTAGAAAGGCATAAAGCAAGGACTTATATTGCTTGACTCTAACACTATAAAATAAAATAGAATTTATTTTTAATTATTCAGATTAAATGCTCTAAAATTGTTTTATGCTCCATTCACAATAAAATAATTAAAATCAGATACATCAATCTTTTAAATATTATTTTTGTTTATATTTTGTTTCTTACTGTGCAAAAGTAACAAGAATTATTCCGATGTTTTTAGAAATTAGAGAGAAATTGAAGCTCTTGTCGAAAAACTCTATTAGCAATTTACGTTCACGAAGTCAATTCTCTAGAAAATTAATTGAAAAGTGAAAGTGCAAGACCAATAAACATTTATTGTCTCTCGTGTTTGAAAACTGAAATTGATTATCAACGTTGGTAATGATGGTTACGGTGCTAGACAGCATTAATGTTTATATAACCAAGAATTTTTGTTTCATGTAACCCATGATTAAGATTGGCATAAGCATCATTTTATTAAATAGAGAATAAAATTAAAAGAAAAAAATAATTAAAATAACAATGGAAAGTAAAAGTGGTACTCTTTTAAAAAAAATATGTTTTAACAAATGCGACTAAGGGAGTAGCATATTGTTTCATATAACTGGTCATAATATGAATCTAAAATTATGTACCTTTAAGATTTGGAAATGAAAAAATAAGAGCAAGTGATGAACTATTCTCATTGTCGTCTAAATTTTCAAACGTTAAAATTATCTAGAGCCGACTCAAACGAGAGGCACGTAAAACCCTGCTTTAGAACTCGTCAAAAAAAAATTTATTTTAATTTTTACAGCACATAGGCTCAATAATATATTATAAAAACTTTTTGAACCTCCAGCAATTATACACAAACAAATTTTTAATTTTTAATTTTTGACATTCATTATTTGAATTGATATTTATGTTGAATGTACAAATGGTCAATTAAAATTAGTCAATTAAAATTATAGAATAATATAACGGATGTATCGTTGAAAGCATCTTTTTAAAAAATTAAAAAAAATTGCATTAACCTTAAACGTTCTTTAAAACACAAGGACAACTCAGATATCGATGGATTAAATTTAGCTGGAGAACTTAAAATTCTAAAAAAGATAATACAAGTAGAAAATGATACACCTATTGACATATTTAATTATACAAGAAAGTTAGATTGTTTTTCAAATATTTGCTTATAGAATAATGTTACAATTCCGGTAACGGTTGGTTCTCAGCTGAAAAAAGTTTTTCAAAACTCAAATTAATTAAATCTTATCTAAGATCAACGATCACAAGAAATATTAAATGGATTAGTTTTATTATTGATCGAAAAAAAAATTGTTAAACAAAATCGATTATAATAATTTCATAAATGATTTTCCATTGAAAAAAGTGCGATATATAAATTTTAAATAAAATATTAATTATTTATTTATTAACTTTGAAAAGACCCGATTTGATAATTTTGCTTTAGGCTTCATAAGGTGTTGAGCCAACCCTGAAATCATCTATTGAGACACAAACGGATTAGAACAAAAACATCCCAATGAATATCACTTTTACTTATTTTATATGTTAAACAATGACTATACATTTTATTAATTAGAATTAAAGTAAATTACTAGTATACTTTACTTATATATTTGAGACTAGAAAAATATAAATTTTTTTCTTAGAGATCGGAGGGAATAGCTTAATATGAAATATTTTTGATATTATGATATGAAGGAAGTATTGTCCTTTTTCTGATTGCATTTGAAAACATACAATAGAGGGAAACAAGAGAATGATGGAATTGGAGTTTCACATTATCAAAGGCAGCAACTTCCACATAGAAGTATGCATGCCATCCACTGCTACACAATAACTTTCAACAACAATTAACAATAAACAACATTACATTAACCAAACCAAACATTCTTTTGAACAAATTTACTTGGACCTTTCAGATCCTAAATCAAGAAGTGTGCGGAAGAATTGATGAGGATACAATGGTGGTTGTTCTGCTAGAGCCTGAAACATGAATAGAATGATAGAGTCAGTTATGGAATACATGATTGTTATGATGGATTTGTGTCTTATTACTTTTATTACTTGAATTAAGATGCTATAATTTTTACAAATCCTTATTTGCATCAATTTTTTAAATTTAATTTGTGTTTAGTAGGCAGCTTATGCAATAAGGCAACTGCTTTTAAATGTCCTAATTCAAATTTTGTATGATGCAAAGCCCATAATTTCTGTGACTTCTTTAGAGGAAGAAAAAAAATCATACACACTTAAAATGATTGTGCAAGATTAAACCCACAAAAAAAAAAAGATGATTATGAAAGAAAAGTAATATTATTAGAAGAATTTACCTGATGAACCAGAACAGTGGAAGGTGTCATTCCAGGCACAGTATTTACCTCAATAATCAAAACCTACAAAATTATGAAAATTGTCTATCAGTAAGATAAGTCATTGATACACAAATTTCACGAATCCAACAAACTCAAACAAATCATTTTTTTATAACTGATATTTTATAAAAAAGAGTGATTTTCACTACAATAGACAAACACAACAACTTTTTCTTTTTTTAAAAATTTCTAAAAAAATAATTTCTAAATTATTAAATAACAAAATCACTTTTTTTTTATAATCTATAAAAAATAAGCTCGTAGTACTTCAAAGAGACAACTCAAAAAACAATTAGGTGAAAGAGAAGGGGGAAAAACATGTCTCATCCAGGAATTCAACAAACCTCTCCATTGTCAACATTGACAAATGCATCAATACGTGAAAATCCCTCTAATTGTAGAGTGTTTGCAATCAGTTCAATATGCTGTTTACATCTCTGCAAAGCTTTCTCACTACAAAAAGAACAAGAAAAATATCATTGAAAATCACTTGATTAAATCTAGAAAGATTTTATTAAGAGTAAGCCAACACAGTATCATTGAACTGTGAAGAAACAACAATCTGTCAAACAGTATAACCATTTTCAATTACACGATGGAAAACATCCCAAATTCACCTAAATACAAGTTAGGAAATCTGGATTTTGTAAGAAATTTGCACACACTGAATACTGAACTACTGTCAAACACAGAAATGCCAACATTACTTCAACAAACTTATAGTGATAAATATTCAAGAGAACAACTGATAGGTGATTTAGTAGTTGTTAGATTATCAAAAATGAGAATTGGATATATATCGATAGGTGATTTAGTAGTTGTCTAGATTATCAAAAATGAGAATTGGATATATCTGATGGGTTTGGTTGAAATTGAAGAATATTGAAAAGTTCTATATTGCTTGGAATTGTAAAGGAAGAGGGAGCTCAAGACTATATATATGACTCTAGTTCTTCATTATAAATTGCACCAGTCAGAAACACTTTAAGCTTGTATCTGATTTTTTTTCTTTTCCCTTCTACTCTTGTGTTAAAGTGTTGTAGATGTAGTTTAAATTTTTTTTTTGGAGAATGTGGGTGTACTGGGAGCCATGGGAAGTTTAAGAGAAGTCTATGTGTTGTAACAATTTTCACATAGTGTTGTTCTCTGCATGTCATTAGACAACGGTCGTGGTTTTTTCTCCGGATTTGGAGTTTCCACGCTATTTTCTTGTGTCGTGATTGTGTTCTTTTTATTTCTCTTTATGTCTGTTTTTCCCAACCAATCTATAAACGGAAACTCAGGAACTATAATAGATATGGTTAGAACAGCAGCCCCGATTCAAAAGAAAATAGATATGAAAAAACCCAAACGGAGAACACGTGATGCTTGATCACAGTTTGGCCAATTGTATCTACGTCTCTGACTGCAGAGCGGCTGTAATACTTTTCTATTATGATTCAAGCTTAGGATTATAGTGTACAACTTGTGTTTAAATACCACGGTATCATTTACATCTCCGCTCGAGCGACCTGTCCTCTAACCATTAACTATGAGCCATACCCTAACAGATACGAATGGTATACAGTATCAACCCTGCCAGAAGTTGTACAGAACTATATCATCATCCAACTGTTGACAGAATCAATTCTTACTGACATACGCATCATAAAAGGCCATGCTCTTGTCAATATTAAATTCCAATTCCACTGAGAATGGAGTGATAAACCTCAAAGAACAAAACACAAAAACCCTATGAACCAGAATTTATTTTTCTACAGAAATGTAGAATCTCTATAACATACCTCATAATTGACAAGGGAGGTGGAGTCAGGTTGATGCCAGTCCCACCTACAAAGCAATGTACAAAGGGTAGAGATAAGCCATTGTGAACAAAAGTAAAAGTGTAAACAAAAAGTTTAGATAAGACTCATAAGAGGCAAATACACACCCCAGCCATGGGGTCCCAACAACCACAATAACAAAAAATAATTTATTTAAGCTATAGTCCACTCGTACTTTCAAGTTCCAACCTCTAGCTCCTTTCTATCCTTGCACAAAGGCCATGTTTTTTGCAATTATCTTTTTTAAAATCAAAGATTATAATTCTTTAGAGACCAACCTTGGAACTTCTCCTCTAAAGACAAAATATCACCCGATTCCTTGACAGTTACACTAGGACTTAGTGAGTGCATTGATCCACGTTTTCCTATGACCCCGACTGTTATTTCCACCCATCTGCTTTGCCCTTTCCACATGAGGTCATGACCTGTCTCATTCTTAAATTTGGATGTCACAACTATTTCGTCCGTCTCTATGAAAGGTTCAAAGATCAAGTGTTCTGGAGGAGGGTTTGGCATCTCAATCGTACCATGTGCCTGTACATCAACCAAAAGCAAAGAGATAAAATGTCATTAAATCAAAATTTCAAGTTAGGAACTGAAATCGGTAACTCAGTAATTGATAATCCGTATCAAGGAGTAAAAGGAAATATTAAAAATTAGTAACAATCAACAAGCTCATCCATGATGACAATGAAATAACAATTACAATAAATGAATGCAAATATATCCAGGTTTAAGTTATAACATCGGTAGTGATAATCTTTTGGGTAATATACTCCACCTCTAAAATTTAACCCTTATCCATCAACAATTGACATATCGATGACTACATGAAGTTATTAATGCCCCTATACCTTTGATAAGCTATTTGGAGGAATCCTTAGGAGACATTCCTCCAGAGCATTGATATATATTGCAAGGTCATTGGAATAACTGCATGAAAATAGAATGAGCAAGTATAGTAATTGTTAAAAAGCATATTTAAAATGAGCTTATTAAGTAAATAACAGCTAGCTAGGAACTAGATATAGTTACTATAATAAAGGATTTGATTGATCCTTTGTAATTATTACTGAAAATAATAACCATGTGACTGAAAATAATATCTAGTTGTGACTGAAAATAATAAATAACCTTTGTAATTGTGACTGAAAATAAGAACCATGTGTGGTGATACAACACAAGCATTCACATATCTCATTTTATATTAATGAACATTAATCCTTTAGAAGCATTTTATAAGGAAATATTTCACAACTTTTAAATCATTAATAACACAAAAAAGGGATGCTAACAAGTTTACAAATCTACCGTAATCTTGCAACCCCGGTTGAGCATCCGTCTTTTGCTGGCTTAACACATAAAGTTTCACATTGTAGCTTCTGGGTGAGGTCATGCCATATATCATTTATGGGCTTATTAGACAGATCATCTTTTCGCCTAACTTCCTTATTTATGGTAAAAACTCCCGAATTTGCAAGCTTTCAATTACAAGGATATTATAATGCACAGTCAGAAAAATAATGGAAGAGGAGTGTTTATAACAAATATGAAAAAATGATTGAAGAGGAGTGTTTATCTTTCGGCGAAAAAAGTTTGATTAAGGGAAACGTACATGCTTTACAGCAGCAGAAGTCGCAACTTTGTCCATACAAATGTTTGATGCCAATGCGCCAGGACCTTCAACAGAAGATAAAAGTGGAGAATAGACAATTACAATTTAAAATATATATATATATATATATATATTGAACCTGAGTAGTAGATACTGTTATACCTAATGGTTTCGTGAAGCAAGGTACAATATAAACAAACCTGTGTAGGGAACTTCTTCAGCATCCAACAAAGATTGAAGTGTGCCATCTTCTCCAATGCCTCCATGTACTATAAGTAGCAAATAATCAATGTCTTAAATAAATAAACAATTAATTTCATAAACCTGAATTCCTTGAAAGCTACTCTGAACATCTAAATTATTAGAAAACTGTAAAATATAATAGTGAATATGAAAACCTTCTATCATGCATCAACAAAGAAATTGATGTTAAAAAATTAATCGCTGGAAAACACTTGTGCTATTAATACCTGCAATAAAAACTGTTGCATTGACTTCCTTGGCTAGCTTGATCCACTGCCTTAAAGAAAATTTCTTAGGCAATTCGTCGGCAATATCGAATCCTGTAAACCAATTGTGGTCCTTCAAACCCTCCATGAGATCGTTCATTACTTTCTTCCGTAGATCAGATGTTAGTGCAGCCCGATTTGGCTCAATCGCTTCTATGCATGCTTCAAGTACTTCCTCAGTAGTATGCCGTAGCACGAGAGAATATCTGTACACAAATGAAGATTGAGTTATTTCATTCTAACTAGGTTATGATTTGATATCATGAATGAATCACAATGAACTATTGTTATTGATCATGGATTGAGTGCCTATGTTAGATGGCTACGTTAGATAACTTTTTATTCTAATATGGCATGTACGCATAATTGGATACATTTCTGGATTGTGAATGCTAAATGTAAATCCTATTGACTTTCTTGAGAATAAAAAGGTTTAAGAGAAACCATACAATGAAATATAAAATCAAAGAGAAAATCTGATGCATGTCATTAGTTCACAGTAGAAAACCTGAATGCTAATTAGTTCCGCATGTTGAAATTTAATTATGAAGATGGGGTGAAAAAGATTGAACTTGATAACTTAGTCATTGATACTTTGATATCATGCCAATGACAAACTTTCTAAAAGCTTAAGCTATTAGCTAGAATGATTTTATGTCTCTCTAACAAGTTTAAAATAGACAAGTTGTTCCCATAAGTATATTCAGAAATCAAGGACAAATCCTGATGTAGGGAAAAGGACCAATACTTACGGTAATGACCAAACTGTTCTATTCCATACATCATCAGCCTTCATTCCCATTTCGACACTAGATGTATAATCACTTGTCGAGGAAAGCAAACATGGAGTTACCTCAAGCTGTAAGAACAATGATTTTAGACTCTAATGTATTATATGCATTTCACTTTAATTAGAAATTCATTTTTTCAGGTAGCAAATGCCATAAGTTTACAGAATGAAAACAGTACTTACGTGCCTTAATCATGGCAAAGACCTAAAAATTATCTTGACAATATTTTTTATTAACGGCCTAATTCTAGTCTAAAATAACCACTGCTCCACTTACCCCACAACAATAACAGATATTGGGTAAGTTTCGGATATTTGGTGTATTTGTTACAATACATCATATGATGATTCTAAAGGCAAGAAAACATGAATCAGCTCAAACAAAATAAGTGAAAAACTTGTCAAATTAACGCTTACACATCTATTTCCTTAAAAATTTGTAAAAATAAGAAAATTAAAGTTGAAGAACATAATTACACTTCACTAGATGGACCACTAAAGTATTATGTAAACTGAACTGTAACTTGAAGGCTTTCCTGATTGTGGACACTTACATCACTGAATGATAGCAAATTGAGCCAAACATTTGTACCACTCATAAGAGAAACTTGCCGTTCTGATGTGTCGCCTCCAAAAATGACAAAAACTTTTCGAGCTCCTTCACGGCGTGGAAATGACTTATTAAGCTGTGAAGATTTTGATCTGCTTGAAATCTGACCTGATATACCACTGACTGATGCAAGATTTGGAAATCGCAAACAAGCATGGTGAACAATGCTCCTAAGGATGTTTGTATGAGAAAAACCAACCTGAATAGCATAGAGAGCATTTTCAGGCAGTGATAAACATGAATTATCCATACATCAATACACAAAAAGAAATTCATATATTTTGTCATCTAGAAGTGCTTGAATGGTGCCACATTAGAACATGCTGCTTACAGTATACATGAAAACATGACACAAAATGAAACATTTAGTCGCCTAGAAACAGAAAAGACAACAGTACAGTACAAAATAAACAAAGTCTTAGAAGAAACACACTAAGACGAGAATGTCAATTTAAAAGAAATAGAAAACTCTAAACAGAGGCCAAAGATCAATTGCAGCCGCACATAAGTATGACATAGAAATACCTTATGACATTAAAGGGAACTATGACATTTATTACAAGAAATGTGAGGCAGATACATAGAGAAGTACCTTAGAAGCTTGTTGAAACAGAAAACTTGTTTGTTCCATACCACTGATCTGAAATATGCAATGAATATATATTCAGCAACAGTGAACAACCAAGGTCGGTAGTAAAACTCCTTTCTGTATTCAACCCAAGAGAGAAAAACATCTCACCAGGTTAATGTCAGTGAATACTATAGTACCAGATTCAGACCTTCCAAACTCACTGTCTGAAGATGATAGCTTACAACCTGAATCAGGCAAAAACCATCCATCAATTCGTGCAAAATCTTGCAGGCAAAGCCGTTGAAATAACAAAGAAGCTCCTTTGCGAATATTCTCAATTACAGCCAAAGGAAATCGAGGTGGAGTGTAATAAGCAACCTGTGGAGAATAGATGCTTCACTGGATTAGAAAGAAACTTGCCAGTATTTTGTATGAAACCAAATACTAATTATACTGAGATTGAATGAAAAAACACAAGTCACTTCCTGCATCAATTAGAAGATCAGCAAGCATGTGTACTGCATCTTGTGTGAATATATAACACAGTTACACTACTACTGACCTGTTGGGTTGGAAGGTACTTCCTACGGTAATTAAATATTGCATCATTCTCTTTCACGTCATTTGCACCAAGGAATTGAAGCTCCACCTGTTCATCTAAATACAGTGTCACTACTCTGTATGAAATATTCATTAGGCAATTAAAAATTAAAATTTCCATGTATAAAATTTTTGAGTAATTTCACGCCGACATTGGCAGCTACAGAACTTCAGTTCAGTTATAAATACAACTGATCCCAATTATTATCACATAATTTTGTTCTACAAGTCATGGG
The DNA here is from genome assembly GCA_037974755.1 of Cicer yamashitae. Taxonomy (NCBI): domain Eukaryota; kingdom Viridiplantae; phylum Streptophyta; class Magnoliopsida; order Fabales; family Fabaceae; genus Cicer; species Cicer yamashitae. Next base: position 6,852,611 of record JBBPBQ010020321.1, on the reverse strand, counting down.
CAATTTACAGCCTTGAACAACAGCCCAAAGGTGGTATAAAAATTTAAGAATTGCTGTGAATTAATAAGAAATCTCATGGGAAGAAAGAGAAAATATACCTCGGTAGGAAGTAGCGCAACAGGACAACAATCTGAACTAGATCCTACATCAAGAACAATGGCTGTAAACTCACTCCCTCCTTCAAGAAATATTTCTATTAGCACTTTATCATCAATTCCCTATCACATTCAAAATCAATGACCAATACCAAAGTTAACATATATTGTGAGAGAGGTATGATTCTAGTCAATTTGCACTCCTAACTTTTTTTATGTCATTTAATTTGATGTGTCTGTATATTCATCGACAGAATTATAAAAGTGTCTGCTTCTATTCAAGTGGAAAATTGACTGAAAATACCTTAGACATAATTTCATTGGCTTTCACTAGAGAATCATTCACACCGTATGCAACCCCAACACCGATGCTTGAGCCTCCGATTGTTGGTTTTACCTGAGACGTCAAATTTTAATTCTTCAATAAGCAGCACAAACTGAATCACAATGAGTTAAGAATGAATCACTAATTACTAAACCAAATTAATCAAGTGCCTTACCACAACTTTCCCCACGTCAGGGTCCAGCTGGTGTTTCCTAAACCATTCTGATAGTTCTGATTTGTTTGTTTCATACCCCTATTTGACATCATAATGTTATAATTTATATATTCTCATAGTATGTAAGTACGAAAATGTGGATGAATGATGTTTAAAGACAGAAAATATTTTCACAAACACTTAAGTATGGATGTAATCTAACTGAAATAAATATAAATGAACATTAAACTTGCAGCATACAATTATTGGATAATTAAAAACATTAGAAGATACACGCTACAAATAAGTAGTCATCACTTCAAGGAGAAAGAATGACCTTGTCAAAACAGAATTTTCAATACCTGAACTAAGAAACTGGGCACTGTTACAAATCCATGCTTTCTGAGCTCCAATGATGCTTTATACTGAAAAAATTTATGATAATTAGTGCCAGAGGTATAGTCAAGCCTGAAAGTAACAAAAGCTTACTAAAGATGATGGCAAATTAAAATAAATTGAAGATGTCTAAGTTTTGAAGTTTCATATAGTGTTTCCCAATTACTTTCTCATATAGAACAATCAGCATCCAGTAATTAACAAGTCTATACCGCCTAAATGCTAAGTGAAACCTCTAAACGTATTTCATGATTGAACTTAAGAATTCAAATCATGTAATTTTTAGTAAATGATTATTTATTAAATGTCTAGAACCTAATCTAACTATCACTACGATAGATATGATAATGTAGTAAACCAAGTTTAGAGCTTAGAATTTAGATTTTTCGCTACATTCCAGTTATGATAAAGAGCACAAAACTCATATACAAGAAAATACATGTGCCCTTTACCTTGTCAAATGCTTGGCAGCACTCACTTGATCCAGTGCCAACAAATGGAACATTATACTTTTCCAGCAATTCCTAAAAATATATATCACATAGAAGTATCATTTATAAATACATAAACAAATTCTCACCTAGAAAAGATCCCTAGATCCAGAGATATGGTACCTGAATGCCACCATCTTCACCAAAACGACCATGTATAACTGGAAACACTATGTCCACGGATGCAGCTAGATGCTCTGCCAAGTCGGCCAAAGTCGGGAAACTTTGGGCAAGGCTGCAAATTTAATAAGTGGTCATCTTTAATTTACGAGTTCAAATGTAAATTATTTCATACTATATTTTTATGTGTATTTATTCACTGCTTTGAAGGGAAAATTACAAGAAAGGAATTACAAGTGATTATTCATTAACCACTCTATGGAAATCCCTAACCAGTTAAGTATCTAATTATTCAAATATTGGCAATACTTTTACCAAGACTTCTTTATTGTGATTTTTCCCTGATATTGAAAGGGTTTACTAACCTTTCAAGTTTAAAATCAAAATCAGCAGGGGTGTTGGAATATACCTGTAAAAAAGATATGGAAATAAGAAGAATGGGTTGGATTGGAGAAACAACTTTTGCTTTTTTATTTTATTATTTTCCCATTTCACTTTAAACTTAACAGTAGAGCCTGAGCTGAGAGTTTTAAATAAAGTGATCAATTCAGTAATAGAGCATTGAAACAAAACCTTGACCAAAAATGAAAAGAAAAATGAAAACAAATAATTCAAGAACCCAAAATTTGATGGGTTGAACTAGAAGCTTGCACAAAAATTGCACCATTTATGAGAAAACTGGGACATAACCAAGCCAGCGGCGATGTGCCATTTCAGTTATTTGCATTTACTGGAACTAATCAGGAGTTATATATACTAAAATTTATTCAGTTAGAAAAGTGTATTTCAAGTGATGGTTTAATAACAAATAGGTATTATTTAGACCAATGAGGAACCTAATTCAAATAATAATTTGCCATATATAGTGTTGAAACTATTAATTGTTGGTATATATGTGACTTCAATGACTTGTCCAGCCTTGTATTGGTTCAAGTCTTTTAATATCTAAGGAATCATTTATACATGAAATTAGCATTATTCAGCTAGGAAATTCCTCAAAGCTCTATGTGCCTATCAGCAACTCAGCATAGATAAAACTATAGTTCAATAAAAGAAGAAGAAAAAAAGAGCTCATGAAGCACAATTTTGGGAAACATGGTATTACACTAACCTGAGCAGAAGAAATTGCATGTGCATTGAGATTGCTATCAATATAATAGCAACTCACGTATAAATCGTCTCCCTGTCGAGTAACAAAAAGAAAAGACAGAGAGATTAATAAATATGTATTGGATATTTTGTGTTAAAAGTTTCAAAGGTATCATGTCCTACTTTACTAAGCTTGGAATAATTAAAAATAAATAAACTAGAAAATTTATTTTTACCTAAATGAATGACCCTCGTCAATTTACGATTTAACATTAATTACTTTTTTTCAATTGTAGCATCTAATTAATATTATATACATCATTTTTAACTCATTATTTTTCACTTTGTATTAATTGTATCGGTGAATACACCACTACTTATTTTAGTAAAACTACTATTCTCTCTTTTTCATTTTTCTTTTCATTTTTCTTAATATGTGTGAAATGATCCTTGAGTTATTGATTGTGTGACCGAGAGAGTACAATAAAAACATAAACTAATTAGGGTAAACTAGTAAAAGTAATATACATTGGGATGAAGGTAGTAATATATATTTTCATACGTGATTGTTAGAAATTAGAACTAACTCAAACTAGCTTTATTTCCTTTTTTGCCGCATAATTGGATCGATTTTCTAACACAAAATACTGAAAATAAATTTAGAAACATTCCAAAGAAACAACAAAGTTTATAAAAAGAAAATTCGAATTCAATCAATAAAAATAAAAGAAATTGTGTGTACCTGTAAGTGATCAAGAACTGATCGAGCAGAATTGAGGGAAATCCCACGCTCAGCAGAAGGACCACCACATATCACACCAACTCTCACCACCTTCCCTTCGTCCTTTCCCTTTTCAACCACCACCTCGCCAATCGAAGCACGTGTAACGGCACTTGAACGAGTGGTACTGCACGTGCTAAGCATGTCCTTCAATTCCATGCGCTTCGGGGAGTTGAGGGATGATGACGTCAGAGCGCGAGCAGCACCGAGGAGTACGGCGTCTTTACGACGGATGATGGTGGAGATTGAGGAAGTGCCGGCAATTGATAGAGACGTGGTCATGAAAGAAAGGTTGACCAGTGAAGTGAGTGTTTTTACTGTTTAGTTGAGTAAGAGTGGGAATATGGTAGACGGTAGTAATTATGAATGATGATTGATGATGATATGGTCTTATACTGTGTATATCTGTAGCAAATTGCAACTGACATATAAAAATGCAATTTGGATTAACAAGACAATTTGATTAAAATAAGTTTGTACTTTTATTAATCAATTTGATTAAAAATTCATTATACTGTGAATCACACATAATCATCTAATCATTATTTATAGAATTTGATTGTTATACACTTAAAGAATAAAAGTTTTACATTATTCGTAAATTAGAAATATTTATAGATGTAATTTTAAAATAATTTGTTGCAAAAATGATACATCTTTAATGATTTAATAATTATGGTTGACTGATGATTATGATTGGCTGACGATATAAGTTTATATGAATTAGATCTTTATAATCAATATAGTTATTTTTAATTTTTAAAGTAACACGTTTATGAGTTATCAAAAATATTAAGAAAAGAATTACACTGTGATAGAAAAATTCATTTTATGAAAAGTTATCTAAGACAATTTTTTATTATGAAGAAATTAAACAATAGATAACAAGAAAAAAAATTAGGAGACAATAAAGACAATGGTTAATTAAATTTTAATTTCTATAAAATTTTTATTTTAATCCATATAAAAAAATCACATTTTTAGTCTTATAAAATTATTTTACAAGTTTTTTAGCCATTGGTAGAACCAAACATACGTCAACTTTTAAATTTTTGAATGATATTTTGCAAATATGTTTAGAATATTATTAAAAATTCATCTATACAAATTTAGAAATTTTTAACTTTAAATGAATTAAATATAAATTTTTTAAATGTCATATGTTCAAGATAAAAATCATTAAAATATGAACATAGAAATAAATTTGAACTCATTTTTTGTGGAGGAAATTTTTATAGTATTGTAAATATGTATACAAAAAATCATTTAAAAATTTATATTGATATTCTAGATACTAAAAAGGTTTGTATAATATTTTATAAAGGCTAAAAACATGTGATTGTTTTTTTTACAAAAATTAAGAAAACTTTATAGAAATTAAAAATTTATTTAAAAAAAACAAGAAAAAAGGAGACTAATATCTCAACCTAACATGGCCTAGAGCATCTATACTAACAAATTTTGACCAACTCATTTTGAGAGATTCTACTTAGTTTAGCTAATTTAGCTCGTTCTCTTTATAAAAAAAACATATTAGCTCATTCATTGTTTTCTCAAAGAGTATGTGGAAATGATATGAAAATATAAGGCTATAAGCTTTTGGATGAAGTGAATTAAAGAGGCATAAGGTGATAAGGGTGAGTGGAATAAGCTCTTTAATTCCTCAGCAAAAGCAGTTGTATTGGGCTATTCACCAATATTTCTATGCTTTACCTTCTTGTATTTTTACCTATAATTATCAATGAAATGAAGTAAGTTGTTTTCTTTATTAAAAAAAAATTAAAGTGAAATTTTTCTTAGCAAAAGCAATTAAAGTGACATATTGGAGTCTAAAACCAAAAAATAAAAGTGACATATTGGTGTCGTGACGCGAACAAGAAGGAGCCAAGGATATGAGCATTTGCATGACGCACAACATCTTTTTACTTTTTGGTTTTATTAAATGATTTTGAGACGGCATAAACAAGTCCTTATATTATATCTTGTAAAAAACCATATCAGGGATCATCACAAACTTTATATAACAAGATGTTTTACAACATAATGATACATATTGAGTTATTCTCCTGTTTTTAAATATTTGTTTATTATACTTCAGTAAAAGATTGATTGTGTCTAATATATTTTTTTTACTAAAACCCTATTTGTTAATTTTTTTAACTCCAATTCAGGAATATAAATTTATTAACAACTTGAGTTTAATTATTTGTACTAAAAAAATTTAATGTTACATTCTGTCAAATAAAAAAAAATTGATGGTCACAAATAAGACCACTTCTCTAAATAATGTTTTAACAGATGATTATGTTTACAATTTAATTGTCATGCATTATCAGTATAAAAAATTTTACATTGTCGACAAATTACAATCATTTATAAACATAATTTTAGAAATAATTTAATAAAAATAAAATATTTATAATGATCTAACGATTACGATAGACGAAAAGAATAAAACTCTTTATATTATTTGTGTATACTAATTAAATCATTATTCTAATAAAAGGACACTTTACATGGAGTGGCTATTGCTACTTTCTGTTGTCTTTTTGCAAAAACACAGCATTTTTCTTAATCAATTAACCTTATATAATATGTGAACCGGTTGTTGACCTGTGTATTGCATTTAATGGAGCGTCATCTTCTTTTTGTCTTCTTTTACAAATAGGACAATCGTGTCGTGCACAAATGAGAACGACACCATTATTGTTGTCCAAAACAAATTTCTTTGTTGGTATGTCGAACTTGAGTGTTTATTTTTTCTTACTTTTGTTATCAGTAAGTAATTTTGTGGCTCTTTTTTTTTTTTATTGAATGCTTTTTTCTTCTTCCGAAATGGAATATTGTGACGGTTAATATATATTGTGTTTGAAAGATGAAAAAGGTGTTATGATTCAGTCGCGTAGAGTGTGGATTAATGGCATTTTGACTGCATGGAGGTTATCCAAGCTGTGGCAAATAGTAGTCAACCCAGCAATGAATTTTGGTAGGATTATTACTAGGTGCAAGAATTATCTTAATAACTTTAGGGTAAATTTTGTTAGGAGAAAAGTCAATAGCGTTGCTCATTTGTTAGCAATAACATAATTGTTTTATGCTAATCTCAGTATTATAGATTATGTTCCACCTTGTATTAAGTACATTATTTTGAATGAAATGTAATAAGTTTCTTTTTATCAAACAAAAAAAGAAAGAAATTCTATATATATATATATATAATCCATATTGTTTCAAACATTAGTTTACGATTGGTTAGAAATAATTAATTAGTTAGTTATGATTCGAGATAGTAACAAAAATTAATTAAAAGGTACTGTTCAATAATCACTATAAATAAGAAATAATATACCATTTTTCATCTTTTATCAAAATGTTACCCTATGAGATTTATACTCACTTTCTTACAATTGAATGTGATCTATATCCCTGACATCCTATGATTCTCAAGTCTCAATACATGAATTGTTTGATTTAGTATAAGTATATAGTGTTGCCCAATTGGAGGAGTGTTTTGCATATTGGTCTTTTGTAGTTTATGCTTGAGGGTTTATGATGCAAAATGTCTAAACATATTGGACTTTCACTCATCGTGCTTATAAACCCTTTTAGTCTCCTATTTTATACAATGTGAGATTTATATTTGGAACACTCCCCCTCAAGTCCAACCAGAATAGTTTATTTGGCGATTCGGTTGTGACTTTCCAACCAAATCTTACAGGAACTCTCTTATCTTTTAGAATCGACCTATAATTTTGATTAAATTTAGCACCAAGTTACCTTTTATTATGTGAGTTATGGTAAATAATACAAAAAATGTCTATGAACCATACAAAAGATTAATAAATTGTTAGCTAATCATCTTATAAGTCAAAACTAGTTTTAATGCAATACAATATCTATTTATATGAATGAAATCAACACACCACATTCAATGATTGTCGTGATAATCATCGCTTACCTCCTTTAAACTAACTAACAATTAACCTCCTTTTGTTCTTATAACTTGATTATTTCAACATCTATATATGAAAATTTTAACTATTTTATTTACTAAGTGGGTATTAACAAATTCTATAGAAAATGAAACTCTAAATGCTTAATACAGTACATTAGTGATGATGAATTTGTGAATACAAAATCAGATATACTTTATAATACAACATAATATTGATTAGTATATCCTTACCACTAACATTTACAAAGTCGGAATAACTTCATTGGCCAAGAATTCAATTCTGATTCATTCATGTCAAATCATCTTCTTCCATCACTTTTGCTTCCAAAGCATCCTTAACTCTACATAAAAGGGTTGACTTCCAAGACTCCTAGTACATAAGAATCAGTCACAAGCAACTTAAAAACATGTAGAATTATATAGGACACAAGAGAATAACAATCCAATAAATATGTCTCTTGGTAAAACTGAAAAAACATGTTTTTGGCTACCTCTTGAAGATTGCAAAATGACCATTCAATTAAAAATAGAAGAATAGAATCAACTTTGTATAGTATGAATCCACTGTTTACTTTGTAAAAACATTTTCTATGTGTTAACTTTACTTCCTAATAAAAAGATAAGAGGCTTTTGAAATGAACAAATATCTGCATTTCCAAAAACAATGAAGGTGACAAAAGAATTGTTTTCATTATTTTCATAAATGCATCATCCCTAGTTAGCATTTCATATTCTCTCCATCACAATAGTTCACTTCATGAGTCTCACATCTACTTATTAGCAAGTTAAAATGAACATATTTTTGGAAATGAAGACCAAAATATATTTTCACAAAGTAAACAGATACTAAATGTTGCACAAGATATTATCTCGGCCGAGAGGTGCAAATAGCATCATTACTCTTACTAATGACAGCAACAAATCAAGTAGAAGATGAGCCTTGGTAGGATGCAATGCTATTCTAAAATCTCTATGATGCCAAGAAACATACACAAGAATATAACTATAGTATACATCAAATAATTCCAAGAATACATGCCGACAACGATGGTGATAAGATGTACTATACTTTGTAGTATGACATGAAACACATGAATAATGCAGTGAAGACACTTAGGTACATATGCTAAAATTAACTAATTAATATATGTGGAGGAAAGTGCAGAGGAAGGGGTAAGAAATAAGGTGATATATTTAACATGGTAAATTTTGATGAAGGGATATATCACCACTGCTTCTATATGTTAATCAATTCACATACCAAATAATGTAAACAACATTACTCACTAAAATTTCACACACATGGGGAAAAAAAATACTATAATACCAGTTTTTGTTTTAAATAAATTACAATAAAGATGAAAAGCCAAAAGACTTAGATAAACAATAAGGAGATACTAATTACTTGGGTCTTGGGACAAAGAGATATACCAAATGGGTTATGCTTTCAAACTCCTTGACTACTCGAGTAAAATTCGCAACATCTTCCTTATCAATTGATGCAGCCAAATCCTGAAATTCGATAATAACTTTCAAACGACAAAAAAAATAAAAACAACGATCAAGAAAAGAGTGAGAGAAAAATAGCAAGCCAAACAAGTACTAAGACAATTTTTCTTATGGTGTTCAAGGTGACAAGAGGAGTTATTCCAAACAAACAAAATTTCAAAGCTAATATATCAGGGAAGTTCTACCACTTACAGCCAGAAATTTGTATTCACGAGTTCTAGAGAACGTTGGATCCAAATCCTACTTGATGAAAATGAAAATATGTTACTTTAAAGTATGACTATAAAGTATTACTTCAATATCAAGAAGAAACATTAAAAAGAACCTCGTAGTGCTCCAAGGTGTTGGTAATTGCAACAATATCCCCTTGACAAAGATGGCAAAGGCCAGAATTAAGAAGATACCCTCTGACTCCATATTTCAATAAATTGTTGTTTAGAGATTGTTGGGAAATATCTTCATAAATCTTAATTGCCTTCTGATATCTGGTAAATATCAAGAGTAGATCAATGTAATCCAAGTTTTATGACTTCTAACTCATGTCATCGTTAATCAATTTGTGCAAATGAACTCTTACTTGGTATGTATATCACTAGACAAGGATAATTTGAAGCGCACTATTGAAAATCGCATTGAAGGAAATAGAAAGAGAAACACTAACTGTTGAAGTTGAGCTGAAAATTGTGCAACTTTCTGTTTGCACTGGATCCCAGAGGTTGTTGCATCCCCGTTAAAATCGAAAAGCTCAGCAGCCCTCTCAAAATATGATTTAGCATGCTCGAAATCTTGATCAAGCTCGTATAACTCACCAATTTCCTAAATCCACAAAGACAAATTTAAATCCTTTCGAAGGGTTTATTCTCCTTATCAAAACTTCAAAAGTGAAAGATTTAACAGTATGCGGTAACAGCCAGAGCATAATACTAACATAACTACATGTATATGAAACAGTTGTCAGAGTTGGGGGAATAGAAAACAAAGGCACATGCCAGCAAGCTTATTAGGCCACTAAAATTAGAAAATAACTTTTGCAGTTATTAGGCCACTAAAATTAGAAAATAACTTTTGCAGTTATTTATTTATTAGTATATATGATAGTAGGATCATAAAGGAGATTAATGCTATTTTGTAATTAGGACAGACAATACTCTATGTAAGAGACTTGGTCTCTGTAGGACAACAAGTGCACTGCCATAATTTTTGTAACAGGAGAATTAGTCTATCGAATTGTTGTATTTTCTGTAATTTTGTTTGATTCAATCCTATTTTCTTTTATTTAAATTTGTGTTCTTTCATTATTCAAGCCTATTTGCATCTCAGATGTCTACACATGTATATGTGTGTGTTTGTGTGTGCATAAAAACAGAAAGTACCTTGCAATACTTTGCAGCCATGATTTGTCGACCAATTTCTGTGAAGATAGTCACTGCTTGATTTAAGCATGTAATAGCACCTTAAAACATCAAAACAGAAGCAACAAAAATCATCTATGCAATTAGAGAGAATACAAATGGAAACAAAGAAACAAAAAGAGAGAGAAGTATGTAGAACACTAGGGTTATGCTTAGTGTGTTTGGTTCTGCAGCGATAAAAATCGATTTGGTTAAAGTGAGTTCAAATAAAAATGGTTTATGTTTGAATACATTCATGTAAAAGTGAGATGAACAATAAATTTGAGTGTAAAATCATGTTTGGAGTCAAAAGCTACAAATCTTAGTTTCAAGTTAGAATCAATTCTAGATACAAAATCAATTCCAAACGCGACATCATCCAAACATGCCAAAATCAATTTTATGTGTCTAGAATATCTTTTGGTTCACTCTACCGTGAAACCAAATACACACTTAATCAACAAATCTTAGCATTAAAATCTGTGTAAGCACCTTTTCTAGATGTTTTCTTGTAGCAATGTGAAGCATCTACATAAGCATTAGCAGCATCAAATTTGTTATCTGACTGTACTACACACAATTGCAAAAAAAAAAATGCATTTTTATTATCAACAGCATGAAAATTGGCATCTAAAGTAAAAAAAAAAAATCATAGTAAAGAACCTTCAAATGACATTTAGCTGATTTGATGAAGATTGAAGCTGCTTTGTCCCCTGAAACAAAACATACCCATTAACCAAACCATGAATACACACTCACTCACACTAGAAATTACCATGATACCGCAAAGTAACAAAACAGAAAAAAGCTTGAAGCTTTTTGTTCTTGGTAATGAAAAAATAAACACCCAAAAGTTCAAATACTAAAATTGATAATTTAGGATTTCAAGCAAAGTGAAAAAACATGATGGGTGATGGTGGTTATGAATCATGATGCATGATGCATGAAGCCAAATTAACAAAATAGCAACAAAAAAAAAACATAAATTTAAATAAATATATAAATAAATAAATAAATAAAAAATGACAAGTAAAAGAGTGTGAGATAGAAAGAGAAATAAACATGATTTTGCGAGTTTAAATGATTTAGCAGAATTGAGGAAAAGTTCAGCGGCATCTTGGTAATTGGAACCAAACAAGCCGCAACAACAAATGAGTTTGTTCTCCGCTTTGTTCGCGAGTTGTTGTCCCCTTGCTATGTGATCATCACCCATTGGATTGCAACAGAAGGGATGCTGCTGCTTCACATCACTGCTCCATTTATACAAAATTGTAGTTTGGCTTAAATATATCACTCCTTCCAAATATGGTTTTTTTATTTATTATTTTATTCTCGCTAAATATTTTTGTTTTGTAATTATGTTGGATTTTTTATTTTTATTTTAATTTACGTAAAATTAAGCTTACCAATAAAAATGTATGTCAACATAGTCTATCGCACCGTTGAAAATAGGGAATTTTTACCAAGTACCTCCTCATCTCATTCTCACCGCCAATTGATGCCTCATCTCCCACTATCAATTGAGAATTGGTAATGGGAATGAGATGAAGCGGTACTAATCTCCAGGTATCGGACTCGAATTACGGAAGGTAAAAACTCGTTATTCATTTTAATAAAATCTAACTTTATAAGTTAAATAAAAAAAATTTATACTAAAAACAAATATATATATATATATATATATATATATATTTATAAATACAAAAATATACAAAAATAAAATTTTAAAGGAACTAAAACTAAAAATACTTAATTATATTGATGAATCATATATTTAATCCTTGTATTTAATAAAGTAATCGCATGTTTATGTAGATTTCTTGTAACTTTTTTTTTTGTGTTTAAAGATTATGGAATAAATATTTTTATTCTATTACCTAATCAAATTTTTATCGTGACATTATTTTTATTATGCTTTAATAATAAATAACTATTTTAATTAAAAATAATAATAATGAATATCTATATGGCATGAACTAATTGCATTAAAAAACAATTATTGTTTTGCGGTTTGAATCTTGACTACAAAAAGTGTCTTTATTTAGTGTTTGTTTAGAATAAAATTACTTCCATAGAAAGAAAATAATGAAAAACAAGATAAAAATTGTTGTTATACTATTTATTTTTCATTGTTTAAATAAAATCATTTTTGTGATAGTACAATGTATTGAAAATACATAAACTTTAATAAAATAGTTCTATTTGGAAATGTATTAACTATCGATATCGATATAAAAATTGCAACGGCTCATGAAGTACAAAGGCCAAGGGCATTTGATTCTTTATTAAGATTCGTTTTGTAAGGATTGTATCCTCTTTTTAATGAAATCAAAGAAGCAAGGAATACAAGTAACAATGGAATGATTATTGTGGATTAAAAAAAAAAAAAAAAGAATGATTATTGTCTTTTTGGGTTTCACTTGCATTACTTCCGAATGAAGAAAAGGCAAAATAATTTGACAACTCTTTTTTTTAAAGCAAAGGATGCCTCGAGGACCACTACCAACAATTTATTATTATTATTATTATTATTATTATTATTATTATTATTATTATTATTATTATTATTATAATAATAATAATAATAATAATAATAATAATTATTATTATTATTATTATTATTATTATTATTATTATTATTATTATTATTATAATAATAAAGTGGCTTCTAAGGTGCACTACCATCATAGGTAGTCTATCATGCACTAGATTTATTAATCTTCACTACAAAGTGGTATCCAATACTCTCTAATGTTAAACAATTTTTAGAGGAATGGTGTTTGGAAACTTGTACCACAACTAGAAGGAAATTAACCCATTGAAACCAGTTGAGGTTTTAGAAACAAGTTTGATGGAGATGACAATGGAGAAAAAATAAAACTCAACTTGTTGCACAAAGGTATTATAGCATAGAAAATTAGACACTTTTATATTTGAATTGACTCGTGTACTTAACTTTCATTTTAAATGAAATATCTTTTTTTTTTTTTGTTAATTAAAATTCATTGTCTATTTCTTTTTTTACATAATATATCTTTTGACAATAATGTACTTTTTTTTCCTTATATTTTTATCCGATGACAATTGGGGAGAAAATTATGAGAAAATGTTATGTAATGTTAATTACAAATATCTAAACATAAGCATTTTTCGTGGATACAATTATGGGGGGAAATTACATATATAAACTTGCTATGCATACATTCTTGTTCTGTTAGAACTTAAAAATAGAATTATATATCCTCTTATGATATTCATGTTCTAATTATATGCTGATAATATAAGCGTTAACTTACGCATATTATGTGATGTATGAATTTAGAAAATATTTTTTTGGCACTAAATTTCAGGAGGAGTTTGAATTTTTTTTATAAAAATATAGAAAATTGTTCATCAAATATATGTTTTGTTACCATAAAAAGAAAATCCTTGAAATCAAATTGATCTATAAATAATGACAAATAATTACTTTGATGATAGTAAATTCATGAGATCAAATCCAATGCTTGTTGAAATGTGCAGCTGATATAAACTAAAATCTCTTACCTTCATTTGACCATATCGGTTGGTGGCCATGGCTAAACATGACAATAGTTTGGTGCTAAACAAACACTTATTTTTATTACATATATCTAGTACACAAAGTAGATATTGTCTGATTATAAAGTATTGCATCCGTTTTAAGACAAAAAAAAAAAGTATTTATTTAATACTACCCGAAAAAGAGTGTTAATGCATTAAATAGAGGCATATTAATTAAGTGTTAATAGAATCATCTAAATATATTTAATTCATTATCCTTTTTGATTCTAGACATCCTTCCTTTTTCTTAAGAAATGAAGTATAATTAATTTTTAATATTTTTTAAATCTGTCCTATAAAAATGTGTGAAAAAAAAAAGTTTTGTCCCATAAGTCTAATAATATCATATTATTTAATTAATTCAATGGCTCTAAGCTACAAGCCAACACCCTAAGGTTTCTCAAAAATAGGGCTAAATTTTTCCACTTCAAAGTCATTTTAAAAATACACTATAAAAAAAATATTATTATTTCGTCTTTTTTTTTAACCATCTAATTTTTAAGGAATAGAGTTCTACTAATTCATAGTTTGATAGAAAAGTAAGTAAAATCTAGCAAAAAATTCTTTCAGTCAGAACACGAATTTGAGTTCTCCTGAACAATTCATCTTTAACTAGAGTTCACTAACCACTTAAGATCAATAGTTGGTTGTACTATTTTTATATTATATTGATGTAAGTACATTCCAACATAAAACATAATTTTTTTTCTTCTAAACTATACATCGGTTCCTTAAGTTATTTTTAGGTTTTCTTTTGGTTCCTTAAATTTTTTTTGTTTTATTTTGGTCTACTAATTAGCAAACTGTAGTACCTCAATTTTGTCGGATCAACTAAAAATAACTATATATATATATATATATATATATATATATATATATATATATATATATATATATATATATATATAATATGTTTAATAAATATTTTACAATTATTATCAATAGACCTGTCAAAACGGGCTACCCGGTCCATTTAGGGCCGGCCCTAACGGGTTGCGGGCTTCTTCGGACCGGGCTAAAAAGCCCTGTTTTAATATGACCTGTTAAAATACTACCTGAGCCCGGCCCTAGACGGGCTGCGGGCTGGGCGGGTAGCCCGCATTTTTTTATTAATTTTTTTTATTATATTTTTAATTTTCTTGTGACTCTTTTAATTTAAATATTTTCTTCATGCCTATTTAAAAACAACTTAGTTTGAAATTTCTTCATGCCCATTTAAAAACAACTTAGTTCTACATGCCCAATTTAATTTTTGTTTGTTCGAGCCTTTTTTTTTTAGACCAATTTTACTCTTTTTATTTTTTTAAAATTGATTATGCGGGCTGCGGGCTACCCGGTACCCATACGAGCTAACCCTAATGGGGAACGGGTTTATTCGGACCGAGTTCAAAAGCCTTGAAAAAATTTGGGCTGAAATTTTTAGACCCAAGCCCTATAAATTAGCGGGCTGGGCGGGCCGGCCCATTCGGGCTAGCCCATTTTGACAGCTCTAATTATCAAAAATCTAAAAAAAATCATCATTTTACAAATCTGATTCAAATTTGAGTATATACCAAAAATAAAATAATCTAAAATAAAGAGAGAAGAAAGAGTTGTGAATTACAACAACACAACTCTAACATAAGAAAATAATTTTAATTTTAATTTTATTGTCCTGATTAACTTCATTTTATTTTACTGTTTTCATTCATTTTATTGTTTTTCATTTTATTTTTGTGTTTTTCATTTGGTCTGCCAATTTCATTTTATTTAATCTGCCAGCACAACCACCTGCCCTACCAAAAAAATCAAATTTATCTAATGATCAGAAATATTCACCGTTTTACTTATAAATTGAGACAAAAAATCAAGAAAAGGGAAGGCTTTTCTTGAATAGATTTGGGACTACAAAAAAGAGATGAAGGAAGCAAACCAGAGGAAAAACAAATAAAAATAAATAAAAAACCCATCGAAACACAAACAAATAGAAGAATTAAGGTATTTTTATTTTCCTTCATTTACGTTATAATCTTCTTGTTATTATACAAAATCGTGGTTATGCAAATGTAGTATTCTGATCTGAGATGAGTTAGAAGAATAAAATTTGTTTTTTATAAACCTTTGACGACACCATCGCCAGAGCCACGACCATTTTTTAGCCCCGACGTGCTTGACCTCGTCTTTTATACTCTCCTCTCCCTCTCCTTTTTTTTTTCTTTTTCTTTTCTTTTTTCCTCTTCTCCTGTTTCCCTTTCTTCTCTCTGCGTTTTCTTCTTCGTGCGTTGTTCCTGTTTTGTTTTGCGCTTTCTTTTTCCTGCGTTGTTCTTGTGAATTACAACGACACAACTCTAACATAAGAAAAGAATTTTCATTTTAATTTTATTGTCCTGTTTAACTTCGTTTTATTTTACCGTTTTTCATTCATTTTATTGTTTTTCATTTTATTTTCGTGTTTTTCATTTGGTCTGCCAATTTCATTTTATTTAGTCTGCCAACACAGCCACCTGCCCTGCCAACACACGCTTGTCTCTTTTTCCTGCAAACACCAACACACATCTTCATTTTCTTGTATTCTTTTATCTTCTTTGCCTTATTAACATCCCTATTACAAACATGTTACAAACCGGTTCTTTGACTCGTCTGATTTATTTTTTTAGCTTAACAAGGTAATTACTTGTAACACCTGTGCACTCAATGGAAAAGGTAGAAGACACTTTTTCCTTAATCATGCATTCCTTAAAATTTGTTACAAAACAATACAAATAGAAGAAGTAAACATAGTATTCTGATCTGAGATGAGTTAAAAGAATAAAATTTGTTTTTTTTAAACCTTCGACGACATCATCGCCGAAGCGTCGACATCATCGCCGAAGCGTCGACCATTTTTTAGCCCCGCCGTGCTTGACCTCTTCATTTATACTCTCATCTCCCTCTCGGTCTACTTTTTTCTTATTCTTTATTCTTTTTTTTTTTTCCCTTTTTCCTCTTTCTTCTCTTTGCGCTTTCTTCTTCCTGCGTTGTTCCTATTTTGTTTTGCGCTTTCTTTTCCCAGCGTTGTTCTAGTGAAATAGATCAACATAACTCTAACATAAAAAAAGAATTTTCATTTTAACTTTATTGTCTTGTTTAACTTCATTTTATTTTATTGTTTTTCATTCATTTTATTGTTTTTCATTTTATTTTCGTGTTTTTCATTTGGTTTGCCAATTTCATTTTATTTAGTCTGTCAATACAGCTACCTGCCCTGCCAATGCAGCCAACACACATCAACACACGGTTGTCTCTTTTTCCTTGCAAACACCAACACACATCTTCATTTTCTTGTATTCTTTTATCTTCTTTGTCTTATTAACATCTCTATTACAAACATTCTACAAACCAGTTATTTGA
Organism: Cicer yamashitae; assembly: GCA_037974755.1. Taxonomy (NCBI): domain Eukaryota; kingdom Viridiplantae; phylum Streptophyta; class Magnoliopsida; order Fabales; family Fabaceae; genus Cicer; species Cicer yamashitae. Next base: position 6,835,354 of record JBBPBQ010020321.1, on the reverse strand, counting down.
CTCGTCTGATTTATTTTTTAGCTTAATAAGGTAATGACTTGTAACATCTAAGCACTCAATGGAAAAGGTATAAGATACTTTTTCCTTAATCGTACATTCCATAAAATTTGTTACAAAACAATACAAAATTCAGTTAAAATTTGTTGCGAAACAATACAAAATCTAGAGCTCAAATTTATCTAATGATCAGAAACATTCACCGTTTTACCTATAAATTGAGACAAAAAAATCAAGAAAAGGAAGGAATATTTTGAATAGATTTGAGAGTATAAAAAGAGAAGAAGGAAGCAACCCAGAGTAAAAACAAATACAAACAAGTAAAAAACCCATCGAAACACAGAAAAATAGAAGAAGTAAGGTATTTTTATTTTTCTCCATTTACATCTTCTTGTTATTTTACAAAATGGTAGCAAATGTAGTATTCTGATCTAAGATGAGTTAGAAGAATAAAATTTGTTTTTTTTAAACCTTCGACGACACCATCGCCGAAGCGACGACCATTTTGTAGCCCCGCCGTGCTTTACTTTTCTTTTATCCTCTCCTCTCCCTCTCGATCTCTTTTGTTTATTTTTTCCTCTTCTCCTGTTTCTCTTTTCTTTCTCTGCACTTTCTTCTTCGTGCGTTGTTCCTGTTTTGTTTTGCGCTTTCTTTTTCCTGCGTTGTTCGTGTGAATTACAACTACACAACTCTAACATAAGAAAATATTTTTCATTTTAATTTTATTGTCCTGTTTAACTTCATTTTATTTTACTGTTTTTCATTCATTTTATTGTTTTTCATTTTATTTTCGTGTTTTTCATTTGGTCTGCCAATTTCATTTTATTTAGTCTGCCAACACAGTCACCTGCCCTGCCAACGCAACCAACACATATCAACACACGCTTGTCTCTTTTTCTTGGAAAACACCAACACACATCTTCATTTTCTTGTATTCTTTTATCTTCTTTGCTTTATTAACATCCCTATTACAAACATGCTACAAACCGGTTTTTTGACTCGTCTAATTTATTTTTTTAGCTTAATAAGGTAATTACTTGTAATACCTGTGCACTCAATGGAAAAGGTAGGGGACACTTTTTCCTTAATCATACATTCCTTAAAATTTGTTACAAAACAATACAAAATCCAGTTAAAATTTGTGGCGAAACAATACAAAATCTAGAGCTCAAATTTATCTAATGATCAGAAACATTAACCGTTTTACCTATAAATTGAGACAAAAAATCAAGAAAAGGGAATGATTTTTTTCAATAGATTTGAGACTACAAAAGAGAAGAAGGAAGCAACCCAGAGGAAAAACAAACAGAAACAAGTAAAAAACCCATCTTAAACACAAACAAATAGAAGGAGTAAGATATTTTTATTTCCTCCAGTTACGTTATAATCTTCTTGTTATTATACAAAATGGTGGTTATGCAAATATAGTATTCTGATATGAGATTAGTTAGAAGAACAAAATTTGTTTTTTTAAACCTTCGACAACACCATCACCAGAGCAACGACCATTTTTTAGCCCCGTCGTGCTTGACCTCTTCTTTTATACTCTCCTCTCCCTCTGGGTCTCCTTTTTTCTTTTTCTTTTATCTTTTCTTTTTTCCTTTTCTCCTGTTTCCCCTTTCTTCTCTTTGCGCTTTCTTCTTTGTGCGTTATTCCTGTTTTGTTTTGCGCTTTCTTTTTCCTGCGTTGTTCCTGTGAAATACATCAACACAAATCTAACATAAGAAGAGAATTTTCATTTTAATTTTATTGTCCTGTTTAACTTCACTTTATTTTACTGTTTAGCCAACACATATCAACACACGCTTGTCTCATATACCAACACAATCTTCATTTTCTTTCACTCTTTCACTGTGTATTCTTTTATCTTCTTTGCCTTATTGACATCCCTATTACAAACATGAGAGACCTACACAATCTTCATTTTCTTTCACTCTTTCACTGTGTATTCTTTTATCTTCTTTGCCTTATTAACATCCCTATTACAAACATGCTACAAACCGGTTCTTTGACTCGTCTGATTTATTTTTTAGCTTAATAAGGTAATTGCTTGTAACACCTGGGCACTCAATGGAAAAGGTAGATGACACTTTTTCCTTAATCATACATTCCTTAAAATTTGTTACAAAACAATACAAAATCCAGTTAAAATTTGTTGCGAAACAATACATATTCCAAAGCTCAAATTTTTCTAATGATCAGAAACATTCAGCGTTTTACCAATAAATTGAGACAAAAAATCAAGAAAAGCAAACGATTTTTTTGAATAGATCTGAGACTACAAAAAGAGAAGAAGAAAGCAACCCAGAGGAAAAACAAACAGAAACAAGTAAAAAAACCCATCGAAACACAAACAAATAGAAGAAGCAAAGTATTTTTATTTCCTCCATTTATGTTATAATCTACACAAACAAATAGAAGAAGCAAAGTATTTTTATTTCCTCCATTTATGTTATAATCTTCTTGTTATTATACAAAATGGTGGTTATGCAAATGTAGTATTTTGAACTGAGATGAGTTAGAATAATAAAATTTATTTTTTTTAAGCCTTCGACGACACCATCGCTGGAGCGACGATAATTTTTTAGCCCCGTCGTGCTGGACATCTTCTTTTATACTCTCCTCTCCCTCTCCCTCTCGGTCTCCTTTTTTCTTTTTCTTTTTTTCTTTTCTTTTTTTTTTTTTCTCCTGTTTCCCCTTTCTTCTCTCTGCACTTTCTTCTTCGCACGTTGTTGATGTT
>JBBPBQ010020321.1:6793063-6832463 GCA_037974755.1 Cicer yamashitae | reverse complement strand
TTTTTTTTTTTTTTTTTTTTTTTTTTTTTTTTTTTTCTCCTGTTTCCCCTTTCTTCTCTCTGCACTTTCTTCTTCGCACGTTGTTGATGTTTTGTTTTGCGCTTTCTTTTTCCTGTGTTGTTCCCGTGAATTACAACGACACAACTCTAACATAAGAAAATATTTTACATTTTAATTTTATTTTCCTGTTTAACTTCATTTTATTTTACATTTTTTCATTCATTTTATTGTTTTTCATTTTTTTTCGTGTTTTTCACTTGGTCTGCCAATTTCATTTTATTTAGTTTGCCAACACAGCCTGTTCCTGTGAATTACAACGACACAACTCTAACATATGAAAATATTTTTCATTTTTAGTTTTATTGTCCTGTTTAACTTCATTTTATTTTACTGTTTTTCGTTCATTTTATTGTTTTTCATTTTATTTTCGTATTTTTCATTTGGTCTGCCAATTTCATTTTATTTAGTCTGCCAACACAGCCACCTGCCCTGCCAACACAACCAACACACATTAACACACGCTTGTCTCTTTTTCCATGCAATCACCAACACACATCTTCATTTTCTTGTATTCTTTTATTTTCTTTGCCTTATTAACATCTCTATTACAAACATGCTACAAACCGGTTCTTTGACTCGTCTGATTTATTTTTTAGCTTAATAAGGTAATAATTTGTAACACTTGTGCACTCAATGGAAAAGGTAGAAGACACTTTTTCCTTAATCATACATTCCTAAAAATTTGTTACAAAATTCAGTTAAAATTTGTTCTGAAACAATACAAAATCTAGAGCTCAAATTTATCTAATGATTAGAAACATTCAACGTTTTACCTATAAATTGAGACAAAAAATCAAGAAAAGGGAAGGATTATTTTGAATAGATCTGAGACTACGAAAAGAGAATAAGGAAGCAACCTAGAGGAAAAACAAACAGAAACAAGTAAAAACCCCATCGAAACACAAATAAATAGAAGAAGTAAGGTATTTTTATTTTCCTCCATTTACGTTATAATCTTCTTGTTTTTATACAAAATGGTGGTTATGCAAATGTAGTATTCTTATCTGAGATGAGTTAGAAGAATAAAATTTGTTTTTTTTAAACCTTTGACGACACCATCGCGGGAGCGACGACCATTTTTTAGCCTCGCCGTGCTTGACCTCTTCTTTTATATTCTCCTCTTCCTCTCGGTCTCTTTTTTCTTTTTTCCTCTTCTTTTGTTTCCCTTTCTTCTCTCTGCGCTTTCTTCTTTGCGTGTTCTTCTCTTTGCCCTTGATGGAATTTGAATACAATAATAGTTATCAATCTAGTATTCAGATGGCTCCATTTGAGGCTTTGTACGGAAGACGGTGTAGGTCTCCGATAGGATGGTTTGAAGATGGTGAAGCCAAACTAGTCGGTCCAAAGTTGATTCAAGATGCCATCGAAAAGGTTAAATTGATTCGAGATCGCTTAGTGACAGCTCAAAGGAGACAAAAATCTTATTCTGATAAAAGGCGTCGACCCTTAGAGTTTTCAGTGGGAGAACATGTATTCCTACGTGTTTCACCAATGAAAGGAGTTTTGCGGTTTGGTAAAAAGGGAAAACTAAGTCCAAGGTTCATTGGATCATTTGAAATTTTAGAGAGAGTCGGACGGGTAGCGTATCGCTTGGCACTTCCACCGGATCTCTCGGGAGTTCATCCGGTCTTTCATATTTCGATGCTTCAGAAGTATCTCCATGACCCTTCTCATGTGATTAATCATGAAGATGTGCAGTTAGATGAGAGTCTATCATACGTTGAACATCCGGTAGCTATACTAGATCGCCAAGTGAGACGTTTATGCTCAAAGGATATCGTTTCAATAAAAGTTCTGTGGCGTGGTCCATCTGGTGAAGAAAGTACGTGGGAACCCGAAGAAGTCATCCGTGCGAAGTACCCACACTTATTTGAAATTCAAGGTCAGTAGTATTTATTTAAATAAAAAGTCAAATAAATTCGTGGACGAATTTCTATAAGGGGAGGAGATTGACACGCCTCGTGTCTTTAAAAAAAATTTATAATAATAATAATAATATAATAAATAAATAATTAAAACCAATCACCCCACTTTCCCCTTTCTTTTCTCTCTCTCCCGGTTACAACACCCCATTTTTCTTTTTTTTTTGTTGTTTTTCCTTCCTCCTCATTCTTCTCTTTCCCTCACGGTTACCTCACTCTCACCCCCATTCTCCATTTTTTTTCTTTTTTCTTTCCTTTCCTTCTTCTTCTTCTTCTCACCTAAAATCACAAGTTAGTCTCCTTAAATCTTAAACCCATAGGAAGGGTTTACAAGTTCTTGGGTAAGATTTTTGGGTTTGGGTTTGAGCTCTAAGGAAGGAGAATGATACCAATTTATTGAGAGTTGTTATTGAGACTCTTTGAGGTAAATCACAACTCTTATGTTAATAATAAATCTCTAGGAAATGTAGTTTTGTTTCAAAATCTTATTTTGTGCTTAGAGTAGATTTAATGAATTTTTATGGTTTCCTAGAGTTAGCTAAACTTTAGAATATTTTTATCTAAAGTCTTAAGAATATTTTTGATACTCAGATTTGTCAGCTGAGGTCCTGCCGGCTACTCTGGGAGTTGTTGGAGAAAAACGTAGCTGATTCTCCGTAGTTGTGAGTTGACGACGATTATCGTCACTTATTTTTTTACACTATAATTATTATTTTACTCGTTTTCTATGTTAAAATATTTATTTAAAAATTTGGGAAACACAACCTTTGAAATTTTATCTCGACTTCGTCATTTATTTATTTTAATGCTCTTTATTATATAATATGTTATTAATTCGATATACGTATGCGTTAAAAGTATTTAAATTGTGAATTGTTATGCGATTGAATATATTTTCCATGAATTACGATGAATTGAAAGATGATTTTAAATACGTGTTTTAGGAAATCGTTGCTATGATTATTAAATCTTTAACGGCGTTAGGTGCACCTAGTTACCTCGTTTTGATTAGGGAGAGTTACCCGTTAGATGGAGCCGCCCTTATGAGAAATGTCATCTGTAGGAGGAGAGGGCTATCAACGAGATGTAAGCTCCTTAATTGATGCGTGATGATGCGTTGCGGGATTGAGAGGAGAGGGCTATCCGTTAGATGGAGCCACCCCTAAGGGAAAGGCCACCCTTAGGAGGAAAGGGCTATCAATGAGATGAAGCCGCCTCTTGGTCCTCAATAATTATTATTTTTATTTGTTTGATTTTCTATGATGATTTTAATGTTATTCATTTTGATTTCGCTTCATTATTAATTGGATTTTTAATATTTTTATCTGAACGGTTAAATTATAATTTAGATGATTTTATTTCGTGAATATCATAATCGTCGCAAGGTTATAAAACAGTTATTCGTGCCTTTTTGTGTTTTCCTTCTAGTTGATGGTGATTGTTGTCTCCTCACTAAGTCTTTGTGACTTACTCCTTCATGTTGTTTATTTTTTTTTAGATTCACAGGCAGCTGAGTAGCAAGCTGATAGTAGGCTCAAGTCTCGGTCGTATTTGTTTTGGTAGGCCTCTTTGATCGAGGACCATTTTTTGTAAATTCTGTTGAGTCATATGTATTTTGCAGCTATTGGAGTTTAGATAGTCTTTTGGGTAATGTACTGAATGTTTAGATTATGCTGTTTGAATTTGGCTGAATTTGAAGTTTGAACAGGGATTTTTTGTAAATTTGGAAACGTTGAAATTACAGAGGATACTCTGTCGAAATTTCGTGAAAAATTATATATATATATATATATATATATATATTTTTGAAATGATTATTCAAAACTATTTATTTGGTAAATGGTTAAGTTAGTTGATAGGCTTGCCAGGCTAGGGGTATAGCATGTGCGCCGGTCACGGCGTTTAGTTTTGGATCGTGACAAAGTTGGTATCAGAGCCAGGTTGTAGGTCCTAATAGCTGCAAACATAGGGTGATAATAGATTCTTGTAAGTAAATTGTGTACCCGGGCACAAGTTACTTACAAGGGCTATTAGCACTCTATGAGAGTCTCATTTGTTGTCTAAATCTGTGTTTAAATTCATCATCAATATCTTTCCACATTTTCTTGTCGTCTTGCTCAATTTTTGATCAATGTTCTTTGATTAGGTGAGAATGCCACCCAAGACTAGGAATCCTACTATAAGGGAAATTGCTGATGAGTCAATTGTCCAAGCCTGAGGCGCTCGTCAACGAGGTCGTGCTCGAAATAGGCGTAGAGCTAATGTTGGCAGACGTGGCTTGGATGCCAATGTTGAGGTACCTAGGAGGAGGCGCGGAAATCCAGGCATGGAAGAGTTTGTTGCGGTCTGCAGGGATTACAACAGGTTGTGCAACAACTTGTTGGTGTTGTTATCGGACAACATCAGAGGAATGATCAAAGACACGACAATCCCAATGGTCAACTAGAGGGTGGACAAGTTGAGCATCAGACGACTGCAACAACGAGGGGTATTGAGGTTACTTTACCAGACTTCATGAAGCTTAAACCCCCTACTTTTTCTGGGTCTAGTGCGACTGAGGACCCACAACAATTCATTGATAGTCTAGAGCGGCTTTGGAGAGCATTGGGTTGTTCTGAGGAAAGAACAGTAGAATTGGCATCATTTCAGCTAATAGGTGTGGCTCGAGATTGGTTTGATATAGTGTCATGTGGTAGACAAGTGGGGTCACCTCCGTTAGCATGGAGAGAGTTCTCTCAGCTGTTCATGGCTCGTTTTCTTCCGGAGAGTGTTAGAGATGGATTAGCTCATGAGTTTGAGCGATTGGAGCAAACAGAGGGTATGACAGTTTCAGAGTACAGTGCTCGGTTTACACAGCTCTCTAGATACGCTCCTTACCCTATCACTGAGGAAATGCGTGTCAAGAGGTTCATCAGAGGATTGAGAGATTACTTATTTAGATCTGTGGTTGGGTCGAACTGTTCTACTTTTACTGAGGTTTTGAGTTTAGCACTTCAAATTGAGCAACGACAGAAGGAAAAAGAAGGTAATAGACAAGATTCACGAAAGAAACAAAGGGTTGAAGGATCCTACAGTAACTATCCGAATCGCGGTGGTCGATCTATGTTTGGTTATCAGGGGCAACAAAGACTCATGTCTCAAAGTGGTGGTCATAGCGGGAAGTCTTCTGGGACAGTGCAGAGTCGTAGATCAGATTCTGGAGCAGCATCACAGTCCACTTTCCCTCAGAGACATTCCAGTGTTTCAGCTACACGGTGTTCTATTTGTGGTAGGGTTCACTTTGGAAATTGTTCTAGAGATGGTAAGGTGTGCTACCAATGTGGCCAAGTAGGTCACATATGAAGGGATTGTCCTGTAGACATGACACGTCCATCCTCTAGTTATGCATCAGCCCCAACAGCTTTGGCATCTTCTCAGGCTCATTCTGCATCTGTGCGACAAAGTGGAAATTCTTATGTCAGAGGTTCAGGAACATCTCAGCAGGGAGGTAGAGGATTTGGTGGTAGAGGTCAGACACCAACAGGAAGAGGTTAGGCTCGAGTGTTTGCTTTGACTCGTCAGGATGCTCAGACATCCAATGCAGTAGTTACAGGTATACTTTCTATTTGTTCGAGAGATGCTCATGTTTTGTTTGACCTTGGAGCTACTCATTCTTTTGTATCCTCGTGGTTTGCTACTCGACTTGGTAAAAGTTCATCTTCTTTAGAAGAGGCTTTAGTTGTAGCTACACCTGTTGGAGAAAATTTGCTTGCCAAGTCAGTGTATCGTTCTTGTGATATAACTATTGAGGGCAAGGTGTTGCCAGTAGATTTAGTAGTTATTGACTTGATAGATTTTGATGTGATTTTGGGTATGGATTGGTTGGCTTTTCATCATGCCACTTTGGATTGTCATAACAAAGTGGTGAAATTCGAGATACCGGGACAATCAGTCTTCTCGTTTCAAGGAGAACGTTGTTGGGTACCACATAACCAAATCTCAGCCTTGAGAGCTAGCAAGTTAATGAGAAGAGGTTGTCAAGCTTACTTAGCCTTGGTAAGGGATACACAAGTGGCTGAGGAGGAATTGGAAAAAATTCCAATAGCCTGTGAGTTTCCAGATGTTTTTCCTGAATAACTTCCTGGGTTGCCACCTGATAGGGAGATTGAGTTCTCTATACACTTGATTCCAAACACTCATCCTATATCGATACCTCCTTATCGTATGGCCCTAATAGAACTTAAGGAGTTAAGGGAGCAACTTCAAGATCTTCTTGACAAGGGTTTTATTCGTCCAAGTTCTTCTTCTGGGGAGCACCATTCTTATTTGTAAAGAAGAAAGATGGATCCATGCGGTTATGTGTGGACTATAGGCAGTTGAATAAAGTAACCATAAAGAACAAATACCCTTTGCCACGCATTGATGAATTGTTTGACCAACTTCAAGGAGCTCAATGTTTTTCTAAGATTGATTTGCGGTCAGGGTATCACCAGCTGAAGATTAAGAAGGATGATATAGCGAAGACAGCTTTCCGCACGCGTTATGGACATTATGAATTCCTAGTTATGTCCTTTGGACTTACTAATGCCCCGACAACTTTTATGGATTTGATGAATCGCTTTTTTAAACCATTCTTGGATCAATTCGTGATTGTGTTTATTGATGATATCCTTGTTTATTCCAAGAGTAAAGAAGAACACGAGCGACATTTGAGATTGGTTCTGCAAACTTTAAGAGATAAACAATTATATGCCAAATTCTCTAAATGTCAGTTTTGGCTGGATAGTGTGGCATTTTTAGGTCATGTGGTGTCTAAGAATGGAATAAGTGTTGATCCAAGTAAGGTGGAAGCAGTGAAGAATTGGCCCAGACCTACCACAATAAAGGAGATTCGGAGTTTTCTTGGTTTAGCCGGTTATTATCGACGTTTTGTGAAGGATTTCTTAAAGATTGCATCTTCGTTGACTAGGTTGACCCAGAAGAAAGTTGAGTTCCGATGGACTGATGCATGTGAGGAAAGTTTTCAAAAATTAAAGGAGTACTTGACGTCATCACCTATTTTGGCATTACCCATAAGTGGTGAAAGCTATGTAGTTTATTGTGATGCTTCTAGAGTTAGTCTCGGTTGTGTACTTATGCAACAAGGTAAGGTTATTGCCTATGCATCTAGACAACTCAAGAGGCACGAGGTAAACTATCCTACACATGATTTGGAAATGGCTGCAGTAATTTTCGCTCTTAAGATTTGGAGGCACTATCTATATGGCGAAACTTGTGAGATTTATACTGATCACAAAAGTCTTAAGTATATTTTTCAACAGCGAGATTTAAATTTAAGACAAAGAAGATGGATGGAACTCTTGAAAGATTATGATTGCACAATCTTATACCACCCAGGGAAGGCAAATGTTGTTGCAAATGCTTTGAGTAGGAAATCCATGGGCAGTCTCGCTCATATAGCAGAAGTAAAGAGGCCAATAGTTAGAGAATTTCAAGAAATTGTTGAAAGTGGAATTCAATTTGAACTTGGCCATTCGAGGTTATTTTTAGCCTATGTACAAATTCGTCCAACCATAGTTGATGATATCAAAGAAGCTCAAAGTCAAGACCCATACTTGGTGAATATGGTAAATAATGTTCAGAATGGTAAAATTTCAGACTTTTCAGTTGATTCTGATGGTGTGCTGAGGTTGAAGTCTCGATTGTGTGTTCCAAATGTTGGTGGCTTGAGAAGGAAGATTTTAGATGAGGCTCATCATTCTTCTTATACTATTCACCCAGGTTCTAATAAGATGTATCAAGACTTGAGAGAGTTGTATTGGTGGGAAAGGATGAAGAGAGACGTAGCAGATTTTGTCTCTAAGTGCTTAGTGTGTCAACAAGTAAAGGTTGAGCACCAAAAGCCTGCGGGGTTACTGCAACCTCTTGAAATACCTGAATGGAAGTGGGAAGGCATCGCTATGGATTTCGTCACAGGATTGCCACGAACCCAAAAGGGTTATGACTCGGTGTGGGTGATTATAGATCGGTTGACCAAATCTGCACATTTCTTGCTTGTGAAGACTACTTATACTGCATCCCAATATGCTAAACTGTATTTATATGAAATTGTCTCTTTGCATGGTGTACCGGTGTCTATTATTTCTGACCGTGGGGCTCAATTTACTGCTCAATTTTGGAAGTCGTTTCATACTTCATTAAGGACTCGTTTGAAGCTTAGCACGACTTTTCATCCTCAGACAGATGGCCAATCTGAAAGGACTATACAGTAATTGGAAGATATGCTTCGTGCTTGTGTTCTCGATCTTGGAGGTAGTTGGGATCAACATTTGCCCTTGATAGAATTTGCATACAATAATAGTTATCAATCTAGTATTCATATGGCTCCGTTTGAGGCTTTGTACGGAAGACGATGTAGGTCTCCGATAGGATGGTTTGAAGTTGGTGAAGCCAAACTAGTCGGTCCAGAGTTGATTCAAGATGCCATCGAAAAGGTTAAATTGACTCGAGATCGCTTAGTGACAGCTCAAAGTAGACAAAAATCTTATTCTGATAAAAGGCGTCGTCCCTTAGAGTTTTCTGTGGGAGAACATGTATTCCTACGTGTTTCACCAATGAAAGGAGTTTTGCGGTTTGGTAAAAAGGGAAAACTAAGTCCAAGGTTCATTGGACCATTTGAAATTTTAGAGAGAGTCGGACCGGTAACGTATCGCTTGGCACTTCCACCGGATCTCTCGGGAGTTCATCCAGTCTTTCATATTTCGATGCTTCAGAAGTATCTTCATGACCCTTCTCATGTGATTAATCATGAAGATGTGCAGTTAGATGAAAGTCTATCATACGTTGAACATCCGGTAGCTATACTAGATCGCCAAGTGAGACGTTTACGCTCAAAGGATATCGTTTCAATAAAAGTTCTGTGGCGTGGTCCATCTGGTGAAGAAAGTACGTGGGAACCCGAAGAAGTCATCCGTGCGAAATACCCACACTTATTTGAAATTCAAGGTCAGTAGTATTTATTTAAATAAAAAGTCAAATAAATTCGTGGACGAATTTCTATAAGGGGAGGAGATTGACACGCCTCGTGTCTTTAAAAAAAAAATTTATAATAATAATATAATAAATGAATAATTAAAACCAATCACCCCAATTTCCCCTTTCTTTTCTCTCTCTCCCGGTTACAACACCCCATTTTTCTTTTTTTTGTTGTTTTTCCTTCCTCCTCATTCTTCTCTTTCCCTCACAGTTACCTCACTCTCACCCCCATTCTCCATTTTTTTTTCTTTTTTCTTTCCTTTCCTTCTTCTTCTTCTTCTTCTTCTTCTTCTTCTTCTTCTTCTTCTTCTTCTTCTTCTTCTTCTTCTTCTTCTTCTTCTTCTTCTTCTTCTTCTTCTTCTTCTTCTTCTTCTTCTTCTTCTTCTTCTTCTTCTTCTTCTTCTTCTTCTTCTTCTTCTTCTTCTTCTTCTTCTTCTTCTTCTTCTTCTTCTTCTTCTTCTTCTTCTTCTTCTTCTTCTTCTTCTTCTTCTTCTTCTTCTTCTTCTTCTTCTTCTTCTTCTTCTTCTTCTTCTTCTTCTTCTTCTTCTTCTTCTTCTTCTTCTTCTTCTTCTTCTTCTTCTTCTTCTTCTTCTTCTTCTTCTTCTTCTTCTTCTCACCTAAAATCACAAGTTAGTCTCCTTAAATCTTAAACCCATAGGAAGGGTTTACAAGTTCTTGGGTAAGATTTTTGGGTTTGGGTTTGAGCTCTAAAGAAGGAGAATGATACCAATTTATTGAGAGTTGTTATTGAGACTCTTTGAGGTAAATCACAACTCTTATGTTAATAATAAATCTCTAGGAAATGTAGTTTTGTTTCAAAATCTTATTTTGTGCTTAGAGTAGATTTAATGAATTTTTATTGTTTCCTAGAGTTAGCTAAACTTTAGAATAATTTTTTCTAAAGTCTTAAGAATATTTTTGATACTCAGATTTGTCAGCTGAGGTCCTGCCGGCTACTCTGAGAGTTGTTGGAGAACAAACGTAGCTGATTCTCCGTAGTTGTGAGTTGACGACGATTATCGTCACTTATTTTTTTACACTATAATTATTATTTTACTCGTTTTCTATGTTAAAATATTTATTTAAAAATTTGGGAAACACAACCTTTGAAATTTTATCTCGACTTCGTCATTTATTTATTTTAATGCTCTTTATTATATAATATGTTATTAATTCGATATACGTATGCGTTAAAAGTATTTAAATTGTGGATTGTTATGCGATTGAATATATTTTCCATGAATTACGATGAATTGAAAGATGATTTTAAATACGTGTTTTGGGAAATCGTTGCTATGATTATTAAATCTTTAACGGCGTTAGGTGCACCTAGTTACCTCGTTTTGATTAGGGAGAGTTACCCGTTAGATGGAGCCGCCCCTATGAGAAATGTCATCTGTAGGAGGAGAGGGCTATCAACGAGATGTAAGCTCCTTAATTGATGCGTGATGATGCGTTGCGGGATTGAGAGGATAGGGCTATCCGTTAGATGGAGCCACCCCTAAGGGAAAGGCCACCCTTAGGAGGAAAGGGCTATCAATGAGATGAAGCCGCCTCTTGGTCCTCAATAATTATTATTTTTATTTGTTTGATTTTCTATGATGATTTTAATGTTATTCATTTTGATTTCGCTTCATTATTAATTGGATTTTTAATATTTTTATCCGAACGGTTAAATTATAATTTAGATGATTTTATTTCGTGAATATCATAATCGTCGCAAGGTTATAAAACAGTTATTCGTGCCTTTTTGTGTTTCCCTTCTAGTTGATGGTGATTGTTGTCTCCTCACTAAGTCTTTGTGACTTACTCCTTCATGTTGTTTATTTTTTTTCAGATTCACAGGCAGCTGAGTAGCATGCTGATAGTAGGCTCAAGTCTCGGTCGTATTTGTTTTGGTAGGCCTCTTTGATCGAGGACCATTTTTTGTAAAGTCTGTTGAGTCATATGTATTTTGCAGCTATTGGAGTTTAGATAGTCTTTTGGGTAATGTACTGAATGTTTAGATTATGCTGTTTGAATTTGGCTGAATTTGAAGTTTGAACTGGGATTTTTTGTAAATTTGGAAACGTTGAAATTACAGAGGATACTCTGTCGAAATTTCGTGAAAAATTATATATATATATATATATATATATTTGAAATGATTATTCAGAACTATTTATTTGGTAAATGGTTAAGTTAGTTGATAGGCTTGCCAGGCTAGGGATATAGCTTGTGCGCCGGTCACGGCGTTTAGTTTTGGGTCGTGACATTTGTTTTTGAATTTTAAGATCTTTGGTTCTTTATAAGTTTTATATCTTTAGCATTTTATTTTATTTATTTTTATTTTTTTTAAAATAAGTCTTATTTTTTATATGTTGAACTTTAATTAATTTTATAATAAATATTAAATCTGCTAAAAACAATGAGAAATTTTCTATTAAAGGCTAATTAGATGTATCATCTTTTAATCTATGAGTTGTCAGGACACAAGTTGTACAATTTGATAGTTCTAAAACTCACTTTTATAAATAAATTTAATTTAAAGTCATTTTTTTTTAAATTTGATTATTTAGATGTGACATTTTCTTTGAGTTGTTAAGACACAAGTTGTACTAGTTGGTGATTTTGAAACTCTATTTTTTTAAAAAAAAATCGAAAATAATATAAAATATTCTTAAGAGGATTAAATTAGATGTGACATTTTTTTTACTCCTCGAGATTTTGAGACATGAGTTGTACAACTTGATAGTCATAAAATTCGTTATTTTTAAATAATTATTCAAATCAAACAAACTCTTTTTTTTTTGTCAAAATAACTTTTTTTATCCAGAACAATACACATTTTCTTTAAAAGCAATCAACACATCCGCATTTTCTACCCAATAACTATGTAGCTTTGATTTCTCCATCGCACCGGGAGATACGTAGGAGCAAGATCACACTCTTGTCAAGCGCTTTAATAAAAAATCTCTTTTTTTCCTTCTCCTTTTTTAAGCACACATTTATATTAAAAAAAATAATTGATATTCATATTTAATAATAAGGAGAAATAAGTATATTTAAATTAATATTAATTATGCACAATTAATTATAGGTAACCGTATTTTAACGTATGTCGTAGGGTGCTAATATCTTCCCTATACATAATCGACTCCCGAACTCAAAATTTGGTTTCAAAAACCATTTTTTATTTTTTATTTTTAAGAGTTTTCCAATATTTTCCCTATTTTAAAATAAACTTTGGTGGCGACTCCATTGAATTCAAGAAATGTTCGAAATTTTAGGTCGCGACACAAACATTAGATACTTTGGTTCGTAAGTTATTTTCGTTTTGTTTTAATCTTTTAAGTTATAAACATTAAATCTTTTGGTCTCTTAAGTTGATAAAATTAGATATTTTGGTCCTTAAATTTTGATGTTAGAAACTATTTAAAAAATCAAAATATTTAATGTTTGTAACTTAATGAACCGGAGTGTAATATTTATAACTTAAAGAATTAAACTAAAACAAAAATAACTTAAATGACCAAAGTGTCTAGGCTTGTGACTTAAAAAACCAAAATAAAAAAGAATAAAACTTAAGAGATAAAAATAAAACCTAAAAATAAATTATGAGATAAAAAAACAATTTAACCATTTTTTTGGATCTAGATATCTATTTTCAGATTTATGTGCGTTTTTTAAAACATTGAGTAAGTGAAGTTCTTCTAAACATAAGCTACAATCATCAGCCCAATGTCACTGTTATGTTGAGGTGGTGCAATAAAAATTTAGCAGTTTACTATCCGCACTCCCTGTTTTCTCTGATATATTTGCCAAACAAGTTTTTCATTTGCCCCAAAAGTATTTCTGGAAAATTTTTTATTTTTACTAGAAAATATTCCCGAAAGATATAATTGCTACCTTTGGGAGAAGTATTTATAATTTCATAATATTGACATCTAGAATGATAATAAATTAATGCATTTTAGATATGACTCTTCCAGAAATAATAAATTAATTGTCTGAAGTTTTTCAAAAAGTATTAAGTTATCTGGCCTGTATCGCCCATTTTTCTCATAAAAAAATGTGGTCTATATCTAATTTTTATTTTAATCAGGCCTATATCTAATTTAATAACTAATAATCTTAATACAATGAGGATAAGCTACAAAAATTAAAAATTTATACCCTTATTAAAATATCAATTTGCATTGTTAATGAGATCCCTGCATAGACGGGGTGAGGAAGAAATTCTCTCGAAGGAAGTTCGGAGCAAGGACGGAAATCACACCTCCCGCCACGAGTTCCATTTCCAAACAATTTATTAAAATACCTTGTATATGTGTATATATTAATAATTTATAAATTTAATTTCTAGGTACCGATAATAATTTTTTTATATATACATTTAATCAAATTATTTAATAATGTCACATTTTTAAGTTAGTTGTTAAAATATTTCTACAAATACATATTTAACATATTTTCATTGGTTGCATCTGAAAAAAAAAGTTTTACATAGTAGGTGTATAAAAATTAATCTCATAATTTATATATTATATTTATTTGTCTTTTTGTATGGACTTTTATTAGTCAAAAGTTATTAACCTATCAACATGAACTAAACCTATAGACCTAAGTATTTTGAACGAGTAAAGAGTGTGACTTTTTTATGAAAATGTAAACAAAATTCAAAAAATTTGTAGAGATAGAAAGCATTGTTAATCCTAATTAAAAAGTATGACATAACCAAATATGACATGTAGTATCAAATTAACTCTAAACCACTTGATGAGGAGACGCGATATTATATCCTCGTAAACGGACGAACACATTCAAGTCTTCATAGATCTACTTGACTCAACTCGAACCTCGTGTAAGTAAATAGTCAGAGTAAACAAAGATTGTACGGTAAACTAAAATATTGAAAAACATCTCTAAACAACTTAAGAATTCCCCCCTTGAGTCTAATACGTAAACCTCCATCATTAGACTCTAATTGTTGTGTTCCCAAAACAAAGTTTGTTAGACTCTATTACTATGATAACATGCACATAACACTAAGTCGCATATCCAATCACTTCTTTTCCTGTCCAAATGGACTACGTCACTCCTTAATTGAGGACCATCATCGGTACGGGTCAAACATATTCACATATCACATTGAACAAAAATCAAGGTTTCTCCCTTTATGTTATTCAACCTTTCATTGAAATGGTTCTCTTTACTAGCAACACTTTCCTTTTTATCAATCAACTCAAAATTTATAACAATTTCCTTTTCATCAATCAAGTGTTGATTTCTTGATGTTGCGGCATAAATTTTTTAGAGTTTCTCGAATTTAATGGAGTCGCCACCAAAGTTTATTTAAAATAGGAAAAATATTGAGAGACCCTTAAAAACAAAAAAAATGGTCATTGAAACCAAATTTCGGGTTCATGAGTCGATATTTAACTATGCAAAACTTTATGTTAACTTTAAAATATTTATTCCTCCATATTGTTAAGGCTTAAATGCACTTTTAGTCCTCTTATTTCTAAAATCAGTTTTTTGGTCCCTCCATTTTTTAGGATATTGCATGGTCAATTATGACATGACAACGATGTGATACAACTAAATTGAATTCATGTCATTAATTAATATTCATTTTCTTATTTTTTATTCAACAAAGTTTCACGGTTGTCTTTGTTAGTAACAACATGAACGAAGATTTATGAAGAAAAATATAAGAACATTTAACACGATTCTATTTTATCCAATTCAGTTGTTTCACATCACTACAATATCATTAATGAGCATACCACATCATAAAATAAGGGGACCAACAATCCGATTTTAGAAATAGGGGACTAAAAAGTTAATTTTGAACAAAATACGGAGACTAACTGTGAATTTAAGCATATTATTAAAATGCAAATACTACTTGTTTTTGTTTATAAAAAATGATTTTTTAAATGAGAAGTGTATTTAAAAAGATAGGGGGAAAAAAGAAAATTTTATTATTGTACTTGGTAAGAGTGTGTTTTTGGTTCTATGTATCTCTCAATGTAATGGAGAAATCAAAGTTATGTAGTTCTTAAGTAGAAAATACGAATGTGTTGATTGCTTTTAAATAAAAGAGTATGTTGTAGTTGTTTTGATGAAAGAAAATTAAATATGGTGGGGACTAAAAACTTGATTTTGACTAAAAGTTCATTTTTGATAGAATAGAAGGATAAAAAATGCATTTAAACCTAAATTCTAATTGTCTTATGGGAAGTAGAATAATCCAATGAAAAAGGCAATAACTTTACCAACGGGAGTTGGGTCTAACAAAAAAAATATTAAACTCCACAATATGGTAGACTCGGGTATGAATCCCTGCTAAAAGATGTACGCATGTTCAAATCGCCTCGAATAAATAACCTATAGAAAACAAAATCAAAAAACAATAGCTTTTTATCATTCTATTCCACCCATAAACGGCTGGTTATTACAACTTACAAACCACTAAATAATTTTATAGCATAATCATTAACTTAATAACATTTGTTTTAAAAAAAAAATTAAATCAGTCAAATATTAAATCTTATCAAGTAAATATTTTCAATTTTATCAATAACATCTTTCTTGAACTGAAAATTTTATCAATAACATCTTTCTTGAACTTTAGTTCTAGTATCATATTCCAATTAATTCAACTCAATTAAGCATAAATACTTGATCAATTATTTCAATCTAAAATAACATTTTCATTTTGTTATAAACAAAACAATATTTATCAATTCAACAAGATACTCTTTTTTATTTATCATACTATTAGCAACTCATTTAGCATTCAAGGAAAACATTTTAAACACAACAACGAAATCTCATCGACAGTCAAACTTACTAGAAGCTCAGAAGCTTTTCTTTTTATTTTCTTTGCCTTTTATCACCTCAAACCCTCAAGAATTTTATACCCTTCACATACATGACATTTACTTAATTAGAATAAAATCCTAGGTCATTTAACAATGCATTGGCTACACTGTCGTACCCCAATTTTGTCCGGCGAATTAAAAAATTCAAAAAAAATAATAAGTCATAATTTTAAATATTTGTCATCTCGTTTTATTGTATTAAAAAATTTCCAAAAAAAATCAAAATCAGACTCATAAATCTAGTCTAATAATTGAGCTCACATTCTCATTGATACTTTAACAAATCATAAAATTAAATAAAAGATAAAAAGTAATAATAACTAACAAACAAATAAAAATAATGTTTTTGTTAGACATAGAAGGGCTTTACAAGCCTCCCTCCTCCACATTTCCAGCTTCCATGTTTTCCTCCTTTTGAATCTTCACTAACTTTGCACTCCATCAAAAAGTAGAAGTCTCATCTTCACCAACTTTGCGCTCCACCAAAAATAGAAGTCTTATCTTCACTTATCACTCCATAATTTCTGCAAAATAATTAAAAAACCAGAACTCACTTTTATCTGATAGATAAAAAGATTCACCATTTTAATATATAAATTGAGAGCAAAAAATCGAACAAGGAGGGTATTATTTTTTTTAGAAAAAAGCAAAACATACAAAAGGAGGAATTTTTCTGCCTAAAAAACAGAGAAGAAAATGTAGAGAGACAAAGAAAACCATCATCTTCTTCATCAAATCAATTGATAACCCATAAACAAATCCAAATCCTTTTTAATAACACAACCAACAAAAATCAAATGAAAAACCTGAATAAAAATGTAGAGAGTTAGAGAGAGCATGAGTCACACATCACCATCCCATCATGCTTTGCAAATCTCCTATGAAACCATTATCAAATTGACCTTTGATGAACCACCACCACGAGCACTACTGTTAGAGCGTCCACACAGCCACCTCCGTCAACTTCGACCTCCTGCGAACTACCACCACGAGCGCTACCGCCAAAGCGTCTATCCAGCCACTGCCGTCAACTTCGGCAACTCCTCTTTTATGGACCTCTCTCACTCTTAACAATGAAACTCACTTTTCTCTCTATTGAATTTGTTTCTTGCCCCTACCCCCTTTTTTCTTTTCTGTTTTGTTTCTACTTTTAGGGTTACTTTGTTTTGTTTTATATTTTCTTTTCTTTTCCTTTTTAATTATATATTAAAGTTAGATTTTGGGTTGCAAGCCCATTTGTTTTTTTTTACTCCATGACTCCAATATTCATTTTTTAACACACATCCAACTTTATTTATTTATTAAGTTTTTTTTAACAAATATTAACTTTTAAATAGTTCTAAAATTCATTTTTATAAATAAACTAATCTAAAATCAACTTTTAAATTTGATTAATTAGATGTGGTGTCTTTTTGAATTTTTGAGTTGTTAAGACACAAGCTGTACCACTTGGTGGCTTTAAAACTCAATTTTAAAATCAAAAATAGTAAAAAAAAATATTCTTAAACGGATTAACTGGATGGGACATCTTTTTACTCCTTGAGTTTTTGAGACACGAATTGTATAATTTGATAGTCTTAAAACTCGTTTTTTTTAAAATAATTATTCAAATCAAACAAACTCTTTTTTTCCCGTAAAAACAACATTTTTTATTACCAACAAAATAAATTCTTTAAAAACAATCAACACATCCACATTTTCTACCCAAAAACTACGTAGCTTAGATTTCTCAATCGCACTGGGAGATACGTAGGAGCGAGATCACACTCTTGTCAAGCACATTAAAGAAAGAATTTCTTTTTTCCCCCCTTAAGCACACATTTATTTCAAAATCACATTCAACAAGCAATTGATATTCATATTTAATAACAATGATAAATAAATTTAAGTTAATATTAGTTTTGCACAATTAATTATAAGTAACTGTATTTTAACGGATGTCGTAGGGTGCTAATATCTTCCCTACGCATAATCGACTCCCAAATTCAAAATTTAGTTTAAAAGACCGTTTTTAACTTTTAAGGGTTTCCCAATGTTTTCCCTATTTTAAATAAACTTTGGTGGCGACTCCATCGAATTCAAGAAACACTCGAAATTTTAGGCTGCGAAAGTCATCCGACAAAAAAAAAATGGAGGAAGATTATTATTTTTCTTTTCTTTCTTTTGAATACTCTATCAAGGAGATGAAGTACTATAGGATTTATAGGCTTTGTCATATTTTATTTCTTTAAACTAAATTTGAAAAATAAAGACTTGGCCTTATGGTCATGTTCCAATAAAGGATTCAATCATAACTTGATATCATCACACTAGGACATTGTTGAAAATATATTTATATTTATTACATATCATGTAAATAGGGATAATATCTCTCATATTTATTTTTGCATTTATTGCCTTGAGCTTATATAAAAACCGACTCCGTGGTGTAGTTCAGACACACGGTTTCACCATATGTCTCTCATTTTCTCTTATTCAACATGGTATCTAGAGCCTATTAAGAGAGACAACCCTATACCGTGATTACCCGGGACCCACTGTCCTTCGGTGAATTTTTTTTTTTTCGGTAAACCGTGTTCCAATTCCGGTTTACCCCTTCTTTGTCGTTTTTCGTTTATTTTTCAGCAGATCAATCGCATCACTGTTCATCGTGCGACACTGTTCATCGCGTCGACACTGTTCTCAGTCAGCACAGTTCATCGCGCGCGGTACTGTTCATCGTCAAAAAAAAAAAAAAGATTTTTTTTGCCTCTTCCGCCACTGTTTCGCTGCTGGTTTTAGGTCATTGCTTATTGATTATGGCTACTTATGAAGATTTTCTTCGGTGGGTAGAGTATTGTCAAAACTCGAGTTCCGCTGTTTCGGCCGCACAAAGTGGTAATTCACCTGTTTGCATCTCACCTTCTCATAGCCCATGGATTCTCGATTCTGGTGCATCTGACCACATTACTGGTAATAAGGCTCTTTTCTCCTCTCTCACAACTTCTGGTTATTTACCTAGGATAGTCTCAGCCAATGGTTCCCAAACACAGTCTCAAGGGATTAGCACTGTCCAAATCCTCCCTACTCTATCAGTTACATTTGTCCTTTATGTGCCTGGATGTCCATTTAATTTAATTTCTATCAGTCGATTGACTCGTTCTCATGATTGTGTTGTCACATTTACTAATTGCAATGTTACTTTGCAAGATCGAATATCAGGACAACAAATTGGTGTCGGATGTGAGTCTAATGGCCTTTATTATCTCTCAAACCCATCAACGGCATGCCCTACCACAGATTCTCCTCTTACCATACATGCTCAGTTAGGTCATCCAAGTCTTCCCAAACTTCAACAGTTAGTACCTAATCTAACCAAATTATCTAGCTTAAATTGTGAGTCGTGTCAGTTAGGGAAACATACTCGTAGTCATTCCCCTGATCGAGCTCATAAACGAGCTTCGTCCCCGTTTGCTTTAGTTCACTCGGATGTTTGGGGTCCTTCTCGTACTATTTCCACTCTTGAGTCTAGATATTTTGTTACCTTTATCGATGATTTTTCCCGTTGTACGTGGTTATTTTTAATGAAAAATAGGTCTGAATTATTTTCTATTTTTGAACAATTTTATAAGGAAATTAAAACTCAATTTGGTGTATCCATTCGCACTTTGCGCAGTGATAATGCCCGTGAATATTTGTCCCATCAATTTCAAAATTTTATGACCACTAACGGCATTCTTCATCAAACATCTTGTGCTCATACACCTCAACAAAATGGGGTAGCCGAACGCAAAAATCGGCATCTTATTGAAACCACTCGTACTCTCCTTCTTCATGGTAATGTACCATCTCGCTTTTGGGGCGATGTTGTTCTAACGGCGTGCTATCTTATAAATCGCATGCCTTCGTCTGTTCTTGATAACAAAGTCCCTCACTCGATCCTCTTCCCTCGTACCCCTCTTCACTCACTTCCTCCTCGTGTCTTTGGGTCTACATGTTTTGTCCACAATCTCACTCCTGGTCTTGACAAACTTTCAGCTCGATCACTAAAATGTGTCTTTCTTGGTTATCATCGGTCCCAAAAAGGTTATCGTTGTTATTCTCCTACTCTTCGACGATATCTCATATCGGCTGATGTCACATTTTTTGAGTCTGTTACATACTATGAGTCACTTTCTGATCCTTTGTTTGCAACTATTCCTGTGGACCTACCAGAGTCTATTTCACCTTCTCTTTTACCACTAGAGCCTATTACGTATGTCCCACCTCCGACACCTCCGGTGGCCCCTCCCGTTGTCCCACTTAAGACTCCTCTTATGGATCCTCCACCTGTACCACCTCTTCAGACATACCGTCGTCGTCAACCACCACCGGTTGTACATGTCCCTACACCTGTTCTTGATACCGAGGTCATTCCAGACGCTCCTTCGCCGCCACCTACTTCTTTATTGGATCCGACCCTTGATATTCCTATTGCTATTCGTAAAGGTATACGTCCTACTCGTAACCCATCCCCTCATTACATTGGTTTGAGTTACCATCGTCTTTCTCCTTTGCATTATACTTGTTTGTCTTCCCTGTCTTCTGTTTCTATTCCTAAATCTCCAAGTGAAGCTTTATCCCACCCAGAGTGGAGACAAGCAATGATTGACGAGATGTGTGCACTTCAGAGTAGTGGTACCTGGGAATTGGTTCCTTTACCATCTGGAAAATCTTTAGTAGGATGTCGTTGGCTTTATACAGTGAAAGTTGGTCCTGATGGTAAGATTGATCGTTTTAAAGCTCGTTTGGTGGCAAAAGGGTACACTCAAATTTTTGGTCTCGATTACAGTGATACTTTCTCCCCTGTGGCTAAGATGGCCTCTGTTAGACTACTCCTCTCTATTGCAGCCATCAGACATTGGTCTCTGCACCAACTTGACATTAAAAATGCTTTCTTGCATGGTAACCTTGAAGAAGAAGTGTATATGGAGCAACCACCTGGGTTTGTTGCTCAGGGGGAGTCTTCTACCATGGTTTGTCGACTTCGGAGGTCTCTCTATGGTCTTAAATAGTCTCCTTGAGCTTGGTTTGGCAGATTTAGCACAGTAGTGCAACAATTTGGTATGATTCGAAGTGAAGCTGATCATTCTCTTTTCTATCGCCACTCAACCCAAGGGTGCATTTACTTGATTGTCTATATAGATGATATTGTCATAACTGGTAGTGATTAGCAGGGCATACTCCAGTTGAAACAACATTTATCTCATCAGTTTCAAACTAAAGATCTTGGCAAGCTCTGCTACTTCTTGGGTATTGAGGTAGCCCAATCTAAGGATGGCTTAGTAATTTCACAAAGGAAATATGCCATGGATATTCTTGAAGAGGCAGGTTTATTGAATGCCAAGCCGGTTGACACTCCTATGGATCCGAATGTCAAACTTCTACCTAATCATGGGGAGCCATTTTCAGATTCAGGGAGATACAGAAGATTGGTTGGTAAATTAAACTACCTCACAGTCACCTGTCCACACATTTCTTTTGCAGTCAGTGTGGTAAGCCAATTCTTAA
Organism: Cicer yamashitae; assembly: GCA_037974755.1. Lineage (NCBI taxonomy): Eukaryota > Viridiplantae > Streptophyta > Magnoliopsida > Fabales > Fabaceae > Cicer > Cicer yamashitae. The sequence goes on along the minus strand of JBBPBQ010020321.1, from coordinate 6,811,069 downwards.
ACTCTCCTTGTCAAGAACATTGGGATGTTGTGATACGAATCTTGAAATACATTAAAGGTGCTCCAGGAAAAGGTCTAATTTATGAAAACAGAGGACATACTCAGATAGTTGGTTATTCAGATGCCAATTGGGCAGGCTCACCCATTGATAGGCGATCCACTTCTGGGTATTGTATACTTGTTGGAGGAAACTTAATATCTTGGAAGAGTAAGAAACAAAGTGTAGTTGCAAGATCTAGCGCTGAAGCTGAATACAGGGCTATGGCATTAGTGACCTGTGAGCTCATTTGGTTGAAACAGTTACTCAAAGAGCTTCAATTTGAAGAGGCAACAAAAATGACATTAATCTGTGATAATCAAGTCAGCATTAAGTTATTATCAATAATATTCAAACCCTTATTATTTTCTCTCCTCCTTTTCTCTAAAATCCCACAACTTCAACAGATAGAGTAGGGATGTAACTGATAGAGTAGGGAGGATTTGCACATTGCCTCTAATCCGATTTTTCATGAGAGGACCAAGCATATTGAGATAGATTGTCACTTTGTAAGGGAGAAGATCGAATCAGGCGACATCACCACTAGATTTGTTAATTCCAATGATCAATTGGCAGATGTATTCACTAAGTCCCTGAGAGGTCATCGAATCAGTCATATATGTAACAAGCTTGGTGCATATGATTTATATGCTCCAGCTTGAGGGGGAGTGTTGAAAATATATTTATATTTATTACATATCATGTAAATAGGGATAATATCTCTCATATTTATTTTTGCATTTATTGCCTTGAGCTTATATAAAAACCGACAACGTGGTGTAGTTCAGACACACGGTTTCACCATATGTCTCTCATTTTCTCTTATTCAACAGACATAAAGTCTTAATTTTTCCAAGATGAACAACACTAGTACAACAGTATCTCGAAGTCTCCGATTGTACGGTATTGTACTTCCTCACATTTTTTTCTTACTAGTTGATCTATGATATTCTTCACTTGAGTAAAACTATGGGTTAATCTTGTTTAAATGTAGAGTCATCTCCAAGCAATAAAGATAGTGCAAATAGACACGCATATAAATGTAGAGGAATGAAATATGAACAGAATTTTGGACACAAATTTAACACAAATATTGTATAAGTATATACTGTACATACATACTCCTCATTGACTCTGACTTTCAATCTTAAGTGGATGGGTAATTTAGTCATTTTGGTATCTTAAAGGAGGCCATCTTTGTCATTTTGTTATTTTCAAAAAATCCTTTCTTATTCCCTCAATCTTCTCTTCTTCCCTTAGTCTTCGACCCTCTCACACCTCTCAAGTTTCTATCTCTCGTCCATCTCATGCCCCTCGAACTTCTCTCTCGTCTCTCCATCATCCCTCTAGCTTCTCTCTCGTCGCTCGCTCGTCCATTAGGCTTCTCTATCGTCTCTTTCTTAGCCCTCAATCTTCTTTCTGGTCTCGTTTACATTTTCTTCACTCGTCAATTTTCTTGTCTCGTAATTCTTCTGCAACGGAGAAAGTTTGTGCGACAAAGATCCAGGTTGTGCGATGGATACAGGTTGTTGAGTCTTCTCGTTATAAGTTTACTTCTCTCTATCATTGTTGTTGGTTCTCTGTGTGATTATTGTTTGCTTCAATTTAGGGTTTTTAATTATCGAATTAGAGTTTCTTTTTTGCTTCTTCGTTTAGGGTGTTTTGGTTATTCAATTTTGGGTTTTTTCTTTCTTTTTCAGTTTAGTGTTTTTCACTTTTGTTTCAAGTACATGTGCTTATACTTCTGGTATTGAATTTGTTCAATTTTATGTTTTTGGCTTATGCTTCTGGTTTACTGGTGTCACCTTGTAAGTTCAAAATAAAATATAGTACTAGTGTTTTCTATTAAAAAAAAAAATTGTTTCAGTTAGTTGTTTTATTTCAAGTTAGACAAATGTAGTATCATAAATGAGCTATTTTGTTTCAATTTATTTCAATGGTAATATTTTGGTGTTTATTGTTTTCATTTTACTTGGTTTAGTGAATTATTTTCTTTTATAAGCAACTTTGACGTGCTATATTTTTTTCTACAATTCTGCTGCTTTAAGACATGACACAGACAAATGAGAAAAATGTAATAAATTTATCAAGTAATTGTATTTGCATTGTTGCAATTTATTTATCAATGTTAACCACATATCATACTTTTCAAATACGTGTGAGACATGCATGTTTACCAAATATATTGCTTGACGTCAACCATTATATAACAAATGCACAATGAACTAAAATTCAGACAACTCCATTCACGTGGGTTTTAGATATGCCAACAAATTTACAAAGTTTCTAGTGCTTTATTGTGGGAGTTGGCTAGTATGTAGGATGGAAGATAAACCAAGAAAGCGAGTTAAAAGTGTAGTCAATCAAAATCTGTTTGTGAACCCGAATCAAAGAGGAAGAAGAAAAAAAATAATGCTTTGTAAAGTGTGTTGTTGACATATTTTGAGTTTGCCGAATATTTATACAAGAATGTAGTTGGTGGCGTTTGAACCACACTTTTTGCCTCTTTTTTGTTTTTGTTTTTATGAATATATATGCATGGTTAAAAATTAGTGTGCCTTAGATGTTGATTTTAGTCTCCAAATTGAATGTCACATACTTAAAAATAACAATTTTAATCTATTAACCATGTTGTGCAGTGCACTAGTCACATTGTTCTTAGCCATTAACCAAATTATTCCTTGTTATAAAGAAGACAAATTTCTCAATTTGAATCCATTAGCCAATTTGTGGCATTAGCCATGTTTTTTAAGCCATTAAGAATGTTTATTTATTGTGATAAAAATGACCAAGTTTTTTCAGTTTGAATCTATTAACCAAGTTGTGCACGACATTAATCATATTTGTTAAGAAATTAATCAGATTTATATCTTGTGTGATAAAAATGACCAAGTTTTAGGTTTAAATCTATTAAGCACATTGTGCACAACATTAACCAAGTTGGTCTTAGCCATTAACTAAACATTATCCACATCAAAAAATAAGTTTATATTTATACAATGACATATCATTATGCACGCAACAAATAATATTAAAACATTTACATAACTGTTTGTTGCCACAAAATATCATACAAAAAAGTGACAAAAATGATTAACACCTAACCAAATTGCACCATAAAAAAATTAGCATTAGTAAAACGTGTGACATGACTACTAAACTATGATATAAGTTAGAATAATACTATTGAATATCATACTATCATTCTTAAAAAATGCAAAACATAAATGACATTTTATCACAAAGTTGTTGAATTGTGACAAAAGATACACAAACGACACTTCCAACCTAAACAACAAAACATATACAAATATAAAATACAATATGCATAAGTTATACTCATAAATTCAATATATATGTTATTATCGACCAATACATATGTTATTCTTAACAAGTACATAATTTATGCTCATAAATTCAATAAACAATCGCACACTCGATCATAAATTCAAACATTAGTTGTTAGTACAATTCTATTGATCCTCACTCCTGCATGATCATAGATTTGAACTGTTCTCTTCACATGCAAATTCATTTTCTTGTTAGATTTGAACAACTTTGCCTTTGTAGGACTCGTCACGTGAATATGATCAAGTTCAAATTTTTTAATGTACCACAATTCATCTTCATCCAACTTAATAACAATCTTGGCAGAACATTATTTACCTTAATTGGGAATGTTTTTAACGTACACAAATTTTTTGACACTTTATACCCCTCTCTTGAGCATGATAAAATTAAGTAGCAGAGCTCCCCATCCTGCTATTTTCTTGAAGATCTAATCTTCCACCCAAAATCCTTTTCTCAAAGCATACTCTTCATAAAATGATTTGACTCCATCTAAGCAAGAAAAACACATCTCCGTCGCAGAATCCCAACAAGCGGCATCATCATCACCAAGGTTGTTAACTCTGATAACTTCATCTTCAATAATACCACAATCCATGAAGTTCCAATTGATGGTGCAACTGTCACACAAAAACTACAAAAATAACTTAATCCAATCATTAATCACCATATGCACTTTATTAAGCAACAATTAGCATACCATTAACCACATAATATGAAATGTGTTAGACCTACAAACAATTTAGACAGTGATGAAATTTAATAATTCAAACCTGATTAACATCATTGATTAACATAGATGAAACTTAATATTTAGACAAAAATAATTCATTAACCACCTATTGTACTTCATTAGCCAATAATATTTACACTATTAACCAGAAACAAAAACTTGTCAGATCTACTAATTTTTTTTTCAAATAACTCAAAGTAAATTTATTAATAATAAGACCAACTTACAAAGACCCAGAAAAACAAAGATGCAGACCTAAGCAAAAGAATGTAGTAAAGTAATGATCAAATTAAAATACACCAAAAACAACCGCAATTTGTCCCAAGACTACTGTCTAAACAAACAACATCTTCTTAAAGTAAACAAGACAAGCAAACAACCCCCTCAATAAATGAAAGACAAAATTTGAAACTCAACATTGTGGAGAAAGAAGCAAATGAGAAGTTACCTTTCAAGGGAGAAGATAAGGTTGTTCAAGTTACTTCATTATGAATTTTACTTTTTTTCCTATTATTCTTCATCGTCCTTCGAAATCATGATGTTTCTCTATAATCCAAGGTTTACCCAAAATCAAATAAAAAAACAAAAGGAAGAATGAGGAATTAGGGAAGAAAAGGAAGATGAGTGTATGCTTTTATTTTTGTAGAGGAAGATTAAAAACAAGCATTAAATAAGGAAATAAAATGGAAAAATGGAATAAAAGACAGGAAAAATGGAAAAAGAGAGAGATTGTGTGGAAGATTTCTGTCCAAAATTGTGTTCATATATCATTTCTCATATATTTATTATTGCAAAAACTATAATTAAATAATATACTTCATTTACTAATTATAATCACAAAGTACAAAAAATACAAATCAACCAAAATAATTCTATTTGTTAGAGTATATTTCAATGCATAATATTATTACCTTAGTTAGTCACAAAAGAAATCACTCACATCGAGTGTTCAAATATATTCGACATGTTCCTAAACCAACCGATTTAGAAATAGAGTCACCACCTTTAGTATTCACCAGTTACCCATCAAAATGCAAAAGTTATTTAATCTCAAAATATCACCAAAAAACATGTAATTCATATATTACACATATTTTAGAAAAAAAACAAATCAATGGAGGTTCGACGCATAACTTCATAACACAATTTATGTCACATATAATTTTAAGTAGAAAAACGAATAAAATGAAACTCAATTTTACTTCAAATATATAAAATTTTGAGTGAATTTAAAACAAATTAGTGCACAACTATCAATCAGCACCGGTACTCGATTTCAATTGCACTCTAATGTTAGGTTAAACTGCAGCACTCTTTTTTTTTTTTTTTTTTTTTTTTTCTAGCTACGTTACTGTAGCTCCTTTTTATATCTAGGGATTAAATCCCTTTTGCAATCCAACGTGGGCCAAACCTATTTCTTTCCTTTTTTATTTATTATTCCCTTTCTAACAAAAATCAAATGATCTTAACATATTATTCTTTTAGTAAAAATAATCCTTAACATAATTTTACTAAAATATTTAGTTAAAATAAATAATTTATGTCATATATATCAATGCATTTCAAAAATAACAATTAAAGCTAAAATAAAATAGTAACAACTACAATATATTATTGAAGGACACAAATATAAATATAATTTAACACGAATATTTTAATTTAATATAACTAATATTTTTTATCAATTAAAATAAATTGTATGCTATATATATAATTTTCAAAAATATTAAACATTATTATAATTATTTTGAAACAGCTAATTATAAACCCTACACGAATATCTTAATTTGATATAACTAATATTTTTTATCAATTAAAATAAATCATATGCTATATATATATAATTTTCAAAAATATTAAACATTATTATAATTATTTTGAAACAGCTAATTATAAACCCTACAAAAGCACCTATAGTTTTATGACACTCGTCAGCATCTTCCTTAAAGTTCACTCTAATGTTGTCCACCAACATGCCATTGCATATCGGTAGATGCAAGAGACATGATCTGTCATCCAATGTAATATTCATTTCACCAAATAGGAGATGGAAGCTCTTGTCTCTATAAACCATCTCTCTGAAAATGCTAATAGCAGACTTAGATCAATAGTCTTATAACTAGTCTGAACAATCACTGACAACGCAGTCAATTATAGCGCATTTAAAAACCAATCTTCATTTGGAACTTCTAATGGTGAGATCTTTCGTCCATAGTTGACACACTTTAGTCCATCACGTAGTTGAAAAAAAACATTATTTTACATAAATGAATTACACCTAAAATGTTTTAAACTAATGAAAAATTAAAATTTACCAGAGTATAGGGGGTGAGGGGAAGGGGGAAGAAGCTCTCAAGAATTAAATAGTTGTATAGTGACAGGGAGGAGATTCAAAGTTCTAACTGTTGTTATTCAATTTTATCAAAACACATGCAATTTTATTTCAGTTACTAAACCAAACAAAAACTCTTGATATTGAACTTTAAGTATTTACAGTTTTGTTGCAAATTTAAATTAAATGCAATTATTATGGAGACTGTATGATTTATCATTGCTATTTTCAAAAACCTATCATGTCTAATGTTATGTTTAGTTCTATCTTTTTCATTGTTGTTATTACCGAGAATACAAGTAGCTAAATCTTAATGTTAGGATTATATAAACCTCTTTGAATCTTTTATGTGATTCAAATCTCGTATTATTATTATGAAATTAATTTTATTTTTATTCAACATTAATCTTTGTTATTAATGTTTTTCATTAATTAATCATTTTTGAATTGCTTATGGGATTGCTTTGTCATTGAGAGGTGTATAGTAACATATGTTTTGATGAGAGTTGATCACCAAAGGCATTATGGATTATTATTAGGAAAAATGAGTTTTGAGTGAAGCAATTTTTTTTGACGATCTTTATTGTTGATTGAACTTGCTTATGAATGAACTTAATTACATAATTAAAGAATTCAAGATCATGATAGTATAGAGGAGAAAATTTGAGTCATAATCACTTCTTATTATTGTTAATTTCAATTTAATTTTGGTTCTTAAAAATAATTCCAATTATTACTCAATTAACTATATGTACAATCCAAATTTGTACATTTTTATTTTCATAAAAAGTAATTGTGCACAACTTGTAAGTGTTTTATCAAAATCATAATAAGATGATGATTTTGAGTTTGAAATATTTGGCCATAATGTAATTAGTCAAGCAAGACCATCATAGTTTATATCATATTGTGTGCCTAGTTATGGCCAAGTTATATATATGGAAGCGAAAAAAACAAATCAATGTGTCCAGCAACATGTTGATGCTAATTTAGATATTAATTTTGGTCATGCACAAACATAGCACATGTTAAAGTAGGACCCATGAACCACTAGTGATATTACTATCATGAGATTTTCAAGATTCTCTATTAGGCTTTGTCGTTGGTTATACAAACATGGGTTCGGTTGGTTTTTCTAGGCTCTAGTTATTGGTCTGTTTGGGTTACAACTTGCAATCCAAGTTATCCCCATGGAATTAATGATTTTGCTTTCCTCTTAAAACTCAATAATTTAATGATATTTGTTAACCTACACTTGCCTATTTTTTAAAAGGAGATGCGAATAAATTATAACTAAAAATTTGTTAAATATACTTAAAGGTATATGTTGTTAAAATACTAATTTTAAAAAATAAATTGGGGTACGTTAACAATTCCTATAAACATTTGCTAGAATCACTCATTATTTTTTTGAGAGTATGTTAGCAAGTTATAATTAAAAAAAATTTAAATACACCCTAAAATACATATTGCTAAAATACTCTTTCATAAAAATTAGTGGGTAGTGTATTTTAGTATTTTCCTAATTTAATTTGTAAAAACTTATATATAAAAAATATTCCATCCAGCTGATCTTGATGTACATGGAAGGTATGTGGTAGCTATGTGGTGGGTTCATTTTGGTAACAATTCCAAGTCTTTGATATTGGCCTTTTGTCTTGAGGATATTTGTGCAAGCTTATCAAATTGAAAATTGATGATGATCTTTCATATTTCTTCTCTTCTATGTTTTATAAGTGTGAGTTTCACAAGTTCATAAATTATTGGCTTTAACCTATATATTGGAGTTTTAAAAGTCTTTAAAAGAAGTCTCAAAACTAAAAAGTCCTTAAAATTTTATGGACTAAGTGGAGTCTATTTACCCATATTTTTAAATTTATCTTTTTATAAACTTTTTTCTGATTTTTTTTCCGATAAAAAATTATTTAAATTTTTTTTCGATATTTTAGAAAAGGAATTTCAAAAGTTTTTAAAGAAAAACAAAATTTTCGATTATTTTCTGAGAAAAAAATTATTTAATTTTGTTTGCGAAATTTTTTCAAGAAAAAACAAGTTTTTGATTTTTTTTGAGAAATTGTTTTTGATATTTTGCCGAATAAATAAATTTTAAACATTTTTCAAGAAAAAAATCTCAATCGATAAAATATTGGGTTCATAAGCTCCTTCACTTATACCCGCAAAAAATAATAAAATAATGAGTCGGTGCCTATAAAAATCATCTCAATGGAAAACTTAATATTAATGAGCTTAGTAGGGACTCTTTAAGAGGAGTTTTGAACTTTGGAGCTTAATTGACGACTCTGGATACTCGTTTGTTTCAAATACAACTAGGACAACCACTCTCAATTCCGAGATGTTGTAATTACCTCGATATTTTGTGTGTGCTTTCAATTGAATAGAAAAACAAATGTTGAACAACATATATATAAGCTAGATGATTCATATACTTAATGTGTTAAGGTTTTTGTTGTAGACATATTCCCAATCAACTTATATGATTGATCTTAATCCAATGTGATAATCTAGTGTACTCCACTCAAGACTCAACAATGGTCAAAAGAGTGTCCTATCTAAATTTCACAATGTAGTTTATTAACACACTTCATTAATTTTTTTTAATTCATCCTCACAAAATCGACTTGTAAGATCAGGGTATGAATATTTATAAACTATTATAGAGATTTATCTCTTAGATATGTGGGACTTGGACTTTCCCAATATGTTATTCAACAAAAACTTATATAGAATCATTTCTAACTGTGTGGGAGGAAGTTAAATTTCATATTAAATGGTTCATAAATTATGGTGGAACTATTCCTTTCTCAAATTAATGAATATTGAGCAAAATTCTTTCGTCTCGGATTGCATGCTTGGATTGATTGGAATTTGAAAAAAGAGCATATTGATACTATTTAGTGAAATGGAAAACCTTATTGTGTCAAATTTTTTGAGTAAATACTCAATTTGGTCAAAGTTGTATCAATCTAGTTCTTCACTTCGTCAAAATTTCAAAATAATTCATAATTTTTTTTCAACGTTAATCAAGCCAGACCCTCTGTCAAATTTTTTCATTAGTATAAACTAATAAGGTGGCACGTTAACTCTCATGTAAGAAAATATTCAGGACGTTTTTTATACTTTTTTTATTTTCGAACATTGCCACGGGTTCTCAACCATGTTTGAGACTAAATTGACATATTTTAACTTTGTTATATAAGTCAACAAAAATCACAAAACCAGAAAGCATCTTCTTCTCCGGGTGTCAGACGGACCTTTTGCATTCTCTCAAATTCATTCACCATTGTCGTCCCCAAACCACAACGTTTTTGATGTTAGTCTTTTTCATTCGACCATCATTTCTGTAGGTTGTAGAGCATTTGATTACCTTTTTAATTATTTTTTTTAACTTTAAAAAAATATTCATTTTCCAATAGCAACTAGTATATTAATAAAAAATGAATCGGGTTACGAATTAAAATGTTTGATTGTTTCTATTTTTGTTGTAAGGTTAAGATTTTTTAATGGGTAAAGTTTTTTATGTGCATAATTCGTAATGAAATATCAATGATTATTTACCATGGAGTTATTTTTGTGAGGAATGATGAAGGTGTATTGAATTATGTGGATGGAAAAAGAAAGTTTGGAAAGAGATGGATGTGGATACACTTAACGTCTTTGACATTCAACAAATGTGAAAAAGTGTAAGTGCTATCATAGACTCCCCTAAATAATGCAGAGGGTACTTGAGTTAGATTTGGATGACATAAGATTACTATGGACTCTGACAGAGACATAGAAGAAATTACAAGATGACAGTGAAACATGAGAAAAAGATTGATATTTATCGTGATCATATTAATAATGATCATGAGCCTATTTTGTCACTAACTTGTACCAAGAAATGTGGTTGGAGAAGAAAAAATGGTTGATTTGTTTGATGAAATTTCTTATTCAACAGCTGACGAAAGTGCTGAAGATAGTAACTATAAGTTTCCTCATTGTGTTAGGTCTAATGAGAGTGTTGAAATATCAAAAAGAAGAGTGTAAAGGTAGAAGAAGGTTACAACTCCAAGAAACAGCAAGAAATGAGTAAAGGGAAGAGGAACGTTGAGACGTCAAGTAATGGAAACAAAGGGAATGGTCGAACCAATGAAAAGATAAAAAGTAAAGGGAAGAGGAATGTTGAGACTCCAAGTAATGATTCAAGTGATGATGTCTCTGTACATGGCAATGAGTTTTATGAAAATGTAGCTGGTTTTCATGTTGGACGTGAAGAAAGTATACAACGACAACAACAAGTAAGTGATGATGTTTACAAATCTGAAGAGCTGAATGATCCAAATAGAACCGATGAAAAAGATGTTGACAACAACAATTTCCCTCAATTTAACGAACTTGTTAAGTTTGGTAATGCCAACTTGGAGTAGGGAATGGAGTTTAAAAACATGGCAACATTCAAAGCAACAGTGAATGAGTACACCATCAATTTAGGAATGTCTTTAAAATATGTCAAAAATGATCCTGATAGAGCAAGGGCAGTGTGTGTTGAAAAGGGGTGTGAACAAAAAATTCATTGAAGTAACAATAAGGCATTCAATAATGAACATGGTTGTAGTAGAAACATCAAGAACAATCAAACTAACTAGATGGTGCATAAACTACAAGACAGACTTCGTATCCAATCTACTAACAAGGTTGATTTCAGTTATCATAACAATGAATTGCTCTTATGTCAAGTTAGCCTGCTGAGCACGACTTGGCTTGTTCCTACACTTGTGTGCCATATGACCCTCTTTCCCACAATTAAAGCAGAGAAAACGTGGGATATGGCCATTTCTAGGAGGTGGTTGCTGCCTTGGGACCTTAGGAGGGTTCCCATTCTTGTTGCTGTTCTTTAAAGTGCGATTCTGATTCTTAAGTTGTTTGCCATTTGGCTTCAGAACTGCTCTGATGAACTTCTTCTTGTTATTTGCAACCAGAAGAACTTCATCTTTCTGGTCTTGCTTACGGGATTCCTTCTCAATTCTAAGGCGAGTTATCATACTTTCTAGAGAGAATTCTTTTGTTTTATGCCTTAGAGAATTTTTAAAATCTTTCCAAGCAGGGGGCAGTTTGTCAATGATAACAGCAATTTGAAATTGTTCATTTAGGGACATACATTCAGAGATGATCTCGTGAGCAATTTTTTGGATTTCATGAGACTGAGTTTCCACTGATCTGTCATATGTCATCTGATATTTGAGGTAGCGGCTAATTGCATACTTTTTTGCTCCAGCTTTCTCAGTATCATATTTCTTCTTTAGAGCATCCCAAACCTGTTTAGCAGTATCGCTGGTGGAATTCTAGTAACAGATCACCTGCAAGTCCATTAAGAATATAATTCTTACATAAGTAATCATTATTTTGCCATTGAGTTAATTCAGCAGCTTTCTTATCCTTTTCTGTTTGTTCAGCTGTTTTTGGAACAACATGAATGTCATCTTTTAGAACGTTGGCAACCTTTTTCATGGTTAAGAAAAATAACATCTTTTGTTGCCATCGTTTGAAATGACATCCCTCAAGCCGAAACAGTTTGTTGAAATAAGAAGTAGAAGAACCTATCTCAGTAATTTCTTCGATAGACATGGGAGAAGGAAATGTCTTAAAATTATTGTTTTTGAGTTTCGAAAAACTTTTTAAAAATCAATTTGTGCCAAAAATATTATTGGGTTGAGTCGCGGACTAGGTCGCTCTCTTTAAGACGTTTCGCGGCACTGCCCAAATTATGCAAGACAAACTATCAACCATGAAGTCCATAGGATAAAACAGCCTAGATACACTGTATCGCAGTTCTACTGCACCGTAGAAAACCGTTCTAGAATTACACCCGCAATATGGTAGTCAGATGGCTGCTACTCGTAATATGGTATCACAACCACTCGAAAGAAAGAGAAGAAGTGAAAAAGAAAGGGGGATAAGTAGAGAAAAGCCTCAGAGTAGAAGAGTTTTTGGTGTGCTTTTACAACTTAGGAGAATCCTCTATTTATAGAGGAAATCTGCAACTGGATCAGAGAAAACCAAACGATCCATCAGAACGTGCGCTCCAAGTTTTTGAGCACGAATTCAGGAAGGAAAAATGGATCAGATGTTGAATGTTGACTCGGTGGAGGGCAATTACTTAATCAACGTATCAATGAGATAAAAACCTATGCATTTAATATTTAATAAAAATAAAATAATTTTTTTTCTTTTTTTTATTTTATTTTAAAATTTTTGTATACTAAAAAATAATACACCACTTAGCCCAACACCAGGCCCGACCGAGCCGACGGCGGCGCACGCATGTGGTGGTCAATTTTGTATGCGTTATTCCCCGTTCACAAAATTGGGATACCCCTTGGGGCACACCTCAAGTTCCATACCTCCACCTTATAAACACTACTAGTGTGTGTTATCCTTCCTATGTGGGACTTCCTAATTTTTCAATTCACACCAACACTAGCTCTCATTAACAGCATCATTATTTCCAACAATCTTCTATTAATATCATCATCATTTCCAACAAAATCTCATCAAGAAAAAAAAAGGAAAATAAACATGAAGTTATAAATGAATGAATTTGCACAAGTAGGTTTACTTCATTGATGCTCTGGAATTCTATTGTAAACCAAATTTACTACCGATTAGTAAACACCAAATTAAATCCTTATATAAAAAGCCTATACCAAATTATCTTTAACACCAAAGAAGGACTACTTGACTCATAAAACTACTACAATGTATAGAGCATATAGATATGAGTTGAAATACTAAATATGAAATATTACTCCTTAATTAGTTTTCCATATCTATGTCTATTTCTCGGAGAATGAAGTAAGCCACTAGAACGCTCTGTATTGATTTTCTGAAACCCGGTTTTAATATGATCATTGATAGGTGAATGATTTTTAGAGCAACGTGGATTTGTTTGCAAAAACTTGCGCATGGTCGACTTTGGCAACTAACTGGTATGCCATGTATGGATGCTGCGATATCACGAGGTAAACCAGAAGATTATTGTCATACTTAGTTGACCATTACAACATCTAAGAAAGCTACAACTATTTCATTCAACCTAATCATTACAGGACACAAAATATGAAAGTGTTTTTGCACAAGAGAAGTGCATAAAGGCCAAAAATGTAAATAAGGAAAGATAAAAATGAAGAAACAATTGATGGTACCAAGCTAAAGAGGGGGTTGTCTGTTCCTACGTGTGGAAAATGTGGTTTAAAAGTATATCATAATAGTAGAAGTTGCTTAAAGAAATCAATTGTGCAAAACTTTGCAAAATCAACCTGAAGTTGTGCAAACTAAAATTGTGCGACCTTAAAGTTGGGCAAGATAACCATGCAAAAAGGAATAAGTATTAAGTATTAAGTATGTGGTTTTAGGTTAGTAGTATAATCTATTATTTGAGGGATGTTCGTGACATGAAGTGATTAATGATAGGGAGTGACTTGATATTTCTTGACAATTTGGTATCTGGGTAGAGAAAGAGACATACCTGTTATACTAACTTGAAAAACAATTCTAATGAGACCTCCAATTCCAAAAGCAACTCTAACGAGACCTTAACTCCAATGACACCTCCAGTTCCAACTACAACTTCAATGACACATCCTGTGAGGAGAATTTTCAAAATATATTTGGAATTTTTTAATAACTATATTAATGTAGCAAAATTAAATAACTTAATGTACCACTCGATCAAGTGGTTGCAATGCTTGAGTTTAGTTCAAACCAATGCATCTTTTAAGTTATCAAGGGTTACAAACTTTGTTAAGAGTTATTTCTTTCACCAATTGGTATAAGTTTCTCTATAAACAGAGATACTTTAGAGACAGAAAAGATAAGACAAAAATCTTTCTTTTCTTTAGTGCACTAGGGTAAATGAAAGAACTTTATTCTGTAAACTATCATTTATCGATAGGCTTGATGTGAATGTGCAATTCACTTTAAGGATTCCAAAGTATCTTGAAGGGAATTTGCCGGTTAACCCGTTTGCATCCAATATATATAGATTGGTGCGGGAGAATCGAACTAAAGCTTAGTGTGATACACACACTTTGGAATTTATTTGTGCAACATTCGTCATCAAAAAACAAACAAATTAAAAAGCTTATTAACTAAACACATCTAATTTAATCAAACAAACTTTTAAACTAATTCAATAAATTATATGCTAACTTATTGGTGTTACCAAACAGACACATAATTAAACAACTAACTTACATTCAAAACCATCAACAACTAACTTAAACAACTACATTCACAACCTATGCAATGAGACTACCAATCCATAATGCATTAACAACATCATCAAAAACCAAATGACAACAAGATAATATTTTTATTGTTTTTCGTTCTAACATCGTTGCATCAATCTTGTTCATAATGTTCACCAAAACTTCTTTCAATCGAGTTCTTTCTTCCATTACAACTTCAACCTTGTCCATAAGCTTCAACATAAACTCATTGTGTTCTTCCATAACCTTTTATTGTTGTCTTTGTGCTATTATCAATCGATCAATCTTGGCTATAAGTTCACCTTCAATTTTCCAATACTTCATTTTTATTTTCAAGAACACCAACACCTTTAGGAACAAATATGTTAGGAGCCTCATCACACCATAAAAGATAGGAACAACAATCTTCTTTCTAAAACATAATAACTCAAATCATCAATGGAAGAAGAAACTATAATAGAAACAATGGAAGAATTAAAACAAAGTAATTTAAGTTTTTTTGAGTAAAATCCTCAAACAGAACAAAACAAAAAAAAATTAAAAAATGCACATTTGAACATCACCTTCCAAATTGGACAACCAAAGAAGTATGTCCTTGAAATCCTTATCACAGTTTTACTCCCACATAAACAAAAAGGAATTGGGCAGTTTTTCTGAATACATGATTCATCAAACCCTAAATTGCCAATATAGCTTTTCCCATACATAGATGAAGTAAATTGAGAGGCACCACTGATAAGCTATAATTTATCTGTTTTTATAGCTTTGTTTGATAGGTTGATTTGATGTTTTTAATTCAGTCTTAGTTCTATTTTATTACATTTTTTGTTTTGTTTATATTGCAAGGAGAAGTGAAAGAATAAGTGAAGATTTTTGGCGCAAAAGAGCCTTGAAGTCAAGAGGTGCAATCATGGTCCATCCTAATCAAGAAAATGAAAGAAACTCAAGTTCCAGCAAGAATTACTGTCTGGTCATAATGACCATTACGACCTTAATGGCTTAACGAAAAAAAAAAAAATGTGTCACTCTAAGGCAACAACGATTATTGTGTGGCAGTAATGGCTATTATGCCGTAATTTGCTCATTCCATTTTTCTTTTGTGAAACTATGATGGTTTCTTATAATTAAAAATCATGAAGGCACCTAGGGCTATAAAAAGGACAAAAATGCTCAGTTGTAGACATAGATTCCTATTCACAATCTCTAGTTACTCTTACTTTTGTTCTTGTATTTCTTTAGCAAATTTCTAGTTTCAATAATATTCAGTTTTCTATTTTTACTTTGTTACTTTATTATGTTTTTATATTTCCAATGTTTTTATATTTAAGCTTTGATTCTACTATGATCATGTGTGAGTAGATCTTCCTTGTCTTAGGATGGTAGGATTTCCAATGATGGATCTCTAACAATTACTATTTCTTTCTGTCATGGGTATTCATCTTTTAATCCAATCTTAGTATGTTCATACTTAGATATCAAATAATATAACGAAAGGTAGATTTGATATCTGACCCCTATGATTGGACAAAAGAATCAAATCATGAAAATAGATTTTGGTTCTTTTGAAATCATGAAAAATATATTCTCTTAAAGGATTTTGCTAATACATCAATTATGAAAATAGGTTGGTTATTAGTTTAAAATACACTTTCGTTCTTTGAAAGAAGGCATTAGTTATAATTGTTTATCTGATTTTTAAGAGTTTAACACCTACAACTTAAAGAACATTACTTTTATTGTATCTATCATTGTGAAAAACTACAATCCCAAAGCTTTATTTTTATTGCAAATTTTAATCAAAAACCGTTATCAACATCGTTTTAGCTAATCATCGTCGTAAAGAGAAATTGATACTCATAACAAAGTCTTTATGGGAACGATAATTTTTTACTACGCGATAATATCGTGCACTTGCGGTCCTATCAACCACCCATCATATTCATATCATTTTCGCAAATATGACTCCTTTTTTTTAAAAAAGGAACAAAGGTGGAAGAATGCATCAATCGAGGAAGGAAATAAAATTGGGGAAGAAGAATGTGCAGATGATCGAACAAAGAAGACAAATGCGAAAATGGAGCAAAAACGTTATGCTCTGAAGACGACAATGGTGAATAGATTTGAGAGAATGCAAAAGGTGAGTCTGATACTAGAAGAATAAGATGACTGTTATTTTTTTAATTGGTATATAACTAAGTTAAAATATATGAATTTAGTCCCAAGTTGAGAACACGTGGCAACGTCCGAAAATAAAAAGCATAAAAAACGTCACTAAGATTTGATTATGTGGGAGTTAACGTGCCACATCATCCGTTTGTAATACTGTTAGTGAAAATTTTTGATGAGACTAACTTGATTAACGTTGAAAAAGTTATTGACTATTTTAGAATTTTAACTGTGAGAGATTATATTTTATCAAAGTCAGGAACCAAATTAGGTATTCATCAAAAAATTCCTTAGATGATGGAACTCGATAGTCATATTATGAGTGGTGCAACATATCCATTGCATTTCTAAGAAAATTGATACGCCTTTGCTTTCTCGAGTTATGATTTTAAATAGACATCAATATAGAGCTATGTCAAGATGAATATATATTGATGAATCTCATGTTGGTGGTTACTCATTATGTGGTGGCATTCTTCGATATCATGAGGAAATTTTTTTTAAGACATTTTATCGTAAAGAACTCCACTCTTGTTATCAATATGATTTAGTAATAGAATACATCGATTTCTTCTCTTAAACTTCTCTTGAAAGAGATTTTTCAACGTCTTTCATAGTATGTTTTAGATGTGCTTGATTCTATTTTTTATATCGTAGTTGATATTGATAAAAGAGGAGTTCGTTTCCCTCTAGTCATTCACTAATTTTCTTTGTATTTTCATTCTTTTATAAAAAAAAAAATTTATATAGATTCAAATATACTGTTGGTCCATCTTGTTTGGGTTATACAAGATTTTTTATTTTTTTAATGAAATATACAAGATTTTAGTTCTTCGAGATTATTTTGAGACAATCAAAATTTTCTATTTTTAATGTAAAACAAGTATAGTCTTACCATTGATTTTATTTTAGTAAAATCTCTTGAAGTACCATTTTTATAGGCGAAAACCCTCACAACCATTTTTTTTATTAAGACTTTATTCATTTATAATTTTTTTTCCGTTTATAGTTCCTTTATCTTTAGAATGTTTACAATGTTTTTCTTTGTTTTTTTTTCTATTTAAAAACAATGATTTGTCTTTAAAAAAAAAGCTAAAGTGGTAAGTACACCTATGATTATAATT
>JBBPBQ010020321.1:6756990-6792448 GCA_037974755.1 Cicer yamashitae | reverse complement strand
AATTGAAAGAGATTGATATCGAGAGATCATATTGTAAATTTGAGAGATCAAAATTACTTTAAAAAGTATTTTTTTTTTAATCATACTTTTAAAAAATATTAAGAGATTAGAATCAAAATTATTTAAATTAATGATAACAAAATTTTAATTAATTTAATATTAATACACTTTTCTTTTTGACTTTTTATATGATTATACAAAATTGAAATTAGTGGATGGTTTTGATTACGGGATCTATTTTTAATTGTTGTTTTCAAATTACTTACCAATATTAAAAAATTTAAAATTGTCATTTTTAATAAAATCATTTTTTTTCTATGATATCTTTAACTATATATTATTTTATTTCACATATTTATGTCGCTACAATAAATGGTCAGAGATAGTTTTATTAAAACAACAATTCATATTATTTTAAATAAGTGTTGTTTTAATGTTTTTAGAGACTGTTTGAATCTAATAATTAGGGTATGGTGATCACGAACGGTACGAGACTTTGAGGTTTTGAACAAAGGAAAAAACAAAATGAAAACGAAAGAGTTTGGCTCTTCACATTAAAGCGACAAAAAAGGTCTCTTGCAAATTGAGTCATATATCGATACATGATGAGGTTGCGTTTGCACTAGGGCCGTGCATGGTTTTAACCAAACTATATCCATTTTAAAACTAATATATGGATTTAGATTTATAACTAAATCTATTATTTAGTTTAAAATCGGTTATAAAACCAATTATAAAATTAGTTATAGTTAAATAACCGGTTTTTAATTAAGCAACCGGTTTTAAAATATTCAATTTTAAAATCGGTTTTTATTTTTTTTCGAGAAACAATTTTTTTCTTAAAATTTTTCGATAAACTTTTTTTGATTTTTTTCGATAAAAAAAAATTTACAATCTTTTTAATTCGAGAAAAAAAATCGATTTTTTCGATAAATTTTTTTAAAACTTTTCTCACCAAATTTTTTTAAAAATTCGATTTAAAACTTTTCTGAGAAAAAAAAAGTTTTTTAATTTTTTTTCTGATATTTTTTCGAAAAAAATAAATTTGAAAAATTTTTCAAAAAAATATCTAAAAATTAACAAAACATTGGGGGCGTATGAGTCCCCTCCTTTAAGCCCACAAAAAATAATGAAATAATGAGTCGGGACTTTAAAAAAATTGGCTTAATATTAAGGGCTTAGTAAAAAAAAAATTAAGGAGACTTTGGAGTTTAGGGTTTTTTTGACAACTCTAGTAATAAATAATTGATTAAATGAAGTTAGTAATAAATTGTCGGAAAACATTGCCGAAAGGTGGAAGGTCGATGGGGTGATGGCAAAATCATAATCGTTTTAAAATTTTTTAGATTTAGGATTTTTGGGAGTTGAGTGGATAAAAACCGGATAACAACCAAATCCAAATATAAAATATAAGTGGGTATCCAACCGGTTCATAAATAAACCGGATTATAACCATGTGATTTTAACCGGATATTTAAAATGGATTTGGATGCGGTTTTGAATTTGGGCCACATAACCGGATTTTTTGCACAGCCCTAGTTTGCACTATGTGAAAAAAAGGAAAGGTAAACATGTGAAATTCATTTCTAAAATCACAAAACTATTCAAAATTCTAGCATTTGATAGTAAGAGGTGACGTCTGATAGGATGCAATAGCTCTCAGAGACTCATAGTGGAAAATTGAATATTCAATGCAATTTTTCAAAGATCAAAATATACTATAAAAAAATTTAGAATTTTCTTATTTGGGCACTCTGGACCAATATTTTTGATTGCACATATTGTCGACCCTATTTTAAACGATAAAAACAACAAATAAAAAGATGTAAGAAATTTTTTTTAAAAAGAAAACGACAGTTACGTTAATAAATGCAAATGAAATTTACTTTTCCTACTAAACATGAGATGATTGAAGTGATGATTTTGGTCCGTAAATTAAACCATTATAATTTATACGTGTCAGCATGTTTCCAAGTCCTAAACAAAATTTGGTCAAACTCATCAAACTAACAAAATGACTAAAAGCTATTCCCTTTGTAAAATCAATCTTCCATTTAAACATTGATAGTTACTGATTGAATTTTGCAGCAGCCATACTAGAAAGAGTTGCATATACGTACTCTTTAGATGAGTCATGAGTAACAATTAAGTGTGGTTTAATCAATACCATGGTTTACCAGATTCATACTCAATTATGTATGGTAATACACATGTTTGATTTAATAACTCGATTCTTATCTAATTAGAGATGGATAAGAAAAAAATAATGAAATATTTGAATTATCTTTATTTTGTTGTCCTTTTTCCCTTTGATTGGACAAGATTAGGAATCATGCATTTCACTAGGAAATACCTTTTGTCCCTACCATAAAAGCTGAATAGGTTTTGCTTATAATCTAAGCCTCAAATAAATTCAAGCAATTTTAAGAAAAAATTCTAGATTTCATGACTTGCTTGCGCATCCATGATGTAAGATATGATATTGGTGCAAGGTGCAAAGCCATAATTCTTTATTCTAAACTTTGAAAGAAAATAAAGTTATCCTCATTGAATCTCAATGATTTATGAGCAAAATTAATTTCAATTTAACTTTTTGTATTTCTTATGAACAAATTTATTAATCATTGAGTTATTTAGATAATAAACTTAATTTTTTTATTGAGATTGCATAAATTAAGTTTGATCAATTATTTTTTTTAATATACATAATTTATTAAACTTTACTTATAATATTTCATTCTAAAAAAAATACAATATAGGATGATGAATTTAATATATTTGAAGTATATACGATGTGACCGTCAAATTCAGAATATATATATATATATATATATATATATATATATATATATATATATATATATAAAAGCTACATTCCAATTAATTACATCTAAAATAAAAACTGGACAAGTGAATTGTCTAATCTTAATCTAATATAAATCTTTGATTGTGTACTGAAAATATAAATCTCATTTGTTTAGTATTAATCATAGTTTAATTGGTAAGTACTTTCTTTTTTCATCTTGGTATGATGTTATTTAATTTTTTCATCTTAGTGCGGTTTTTCGTTTTGGTTTAGCTTAGATCAATTATAGATTTCAATTAATGATTTTGGTGTCATTAACATTATAAATTTAAAAATATATATATTTTAGATATTTAAATTTTTTATTTTGTATTATGTTGTGAGTTTGTTCACAAATTCACCCTTTTTATTTTTAGTAAATTTAAATTTTTTATTACATTGATGTATTCAGTAAAAGTAAATACATTGAGTAAACTAAAATAAACACAATTTTTTTTGAAAAAGTAAACTCTATGAAAAGAAATTACTAATAATTATGTTGATTACTATTCACTTGACTATGATAGGAGTAAAAACCGTCGTATTATGTGTCGATGAATGATTTCTTCTAGCATTATGTTCTAATTGTTTCCCACTAATTATTAATTAAACTAGTTAATTAATCATTATTTGGTTCCATTATTTTTCATTGTGCTTGCAAGTGATATGCCATTAAAGCATAGCCAATAGCATCTTACCTACTTCCTTGTCCAATATCTTATTTTGGTAAACACCACATAAAGCACCACTAATATTATGGTCAGTTATATTAGTTAACTATTTCTTTTACAATGTGATGTCAAGTGTAGCTTACAAAATTGACGGGTCTTGAATAAAATACATGTAAATCCCAAAAGGCATTCCAAATGTTTGTTTCTTTACATATATTCCTATTCATTTTTATAATAATCTATTTGGTTAATATTGTCTTCTACTACTCACATCCTTATCAGAATCCAACTGAAGTGGAATGCCAGGTCAAAGGGTTCCATCCACTGCACATATAAATATAAAGGTAGCCCCATACTATGCCACATTAAAATTATTATCCGGTAAATAAACATTTTAATCTTTAGATCAATTAATTTAGTCTCTTAAATTTATAAAATAATAAATCAGTCTATTAAATTAGAGAATAATTTTTTCATCGTACCAATAAAATTGTGATACATAATTTGAGAAATAATTTTAATTGATTGATATTTTTCAATATAAAAAATAATTTACTATTTCAAAAATTTGATAATTTAAATTTACGGCCTATTAAATACTAAAATATTCATTTGCTTAATTATTAATTATACCTCTAAAGAATAATATAATGGTATATGTTGAAATACCGAATAACTATTATGCAAAACGTTTAGCTTTCAAGTCTAAATAATATGTGATTCTTTTGAGGTGTTAATATAATTTGATGTCTAAATAATAATATAATGTTTTTATACTCTAACTCTTTGATTAAAAAAAGTTTTATTAAAAAAAAACACTAATAAATTACATTTTTCCCTAACAAAATTTATCACTAACAATTTATTTATAAACCAAATTATTAACTATATGGCTAATAAACATAAATATAATGAGTAGGCTATTTATAATTAATATAGAAAGGTTTGGCCATACCATTCACTCTATTCCAGCGAGTGATGATACTCCATTCTCTTTGGTCGGTCTTTCACTGTCTAATTTTCCAAATGTCATGCTTTTGTTGATTCAAAAAATCCAAAATATCTTAGTTGAGCCTTATTCAGGACCCAAAGGAACATAGGTTTCAAACATGCACACGCTATAATTTTTATTTCATACATATCAAATCCTCTAAAAGATTGTGTTAGGGGAAAAACATCCCCCACTAATGCCTTTTCGTTTTACCCTTGGAGCAACTACAATGATGTTTTTAAGTGAATTATAATATTTAAGAATTTCTAATTTTATGGTTAAAGCAAAATTACATGAACTAGACTAGACTAGATTCTTAGTATTAAATTTCCCCTTTCTGAGTGAAATTAAAAACATTAAATCTATGTTTCAATTAAATTATCTTTATTTATAAATTTAGTTGTTATAGGTTCGAGTAATTGATTATTTAAGTTTAATTAATTTTATAAATTTAAATAAAAAGTGAGGTAAAAATATAAATATCAGTTAAATTTCTTAATTTTAAGAGTTTTTATTCGTATACACTTGTAATTCTCAAATATTTAATATCTTATTGTATCTTTATTTTACTTTTTTTATTACATCACCAACATATCAAATCATTTCTTGTATTTCTATCTCTTAAATAATAAAATAGATGTATGAATATACACCAAACTTTTTTCTAATTTTAACATGACATAAATAGATCCACTAAAAAAAGTTCAAAAACTATACATTCACCGTTGAAGATACTCTTAAAATACCATTTCTAGAGGTAAAAGAAAAACACTATCTTAAAACTTGTGGTACAACACAAAGTTTCTTTTTCTTTCTAATTAATCAAACCAATTTTTATAGATAAAAAAGCAAATATAAACAAATATTCTATAATGACCAAGAAATCAAAAAGCACTTATAAGTTCTTCATAGTGCTTGTACATAGCTATTGACCACTCTAGCTTCAAACCAAACCATGTTGTTCCAGATTAGGTACTGTCTTATAGGCTAGGTGACATTTCTTTGACCCTCCTAAGCTAGAATGTGAAATTTTAGGAACTTGGTCTACACAACAACAATAATTAATCAAATCGTTATAAAATTATATTATATTATGAATCATTTCTAAAGAGTGAATTTTGCTCTAATGTTATTTGATTTACGTAGTCAATCCCATGTAATAAAAAAAGACTTTGTTTGTTGTCGTCGTCGGTGTCGACTATGCAATGATAAACTTGTACAGTAATAAAATTACTTTCAAATACAGTACACTTGGTGGAACCATAGTACAAATAATAGTAACATCTTGTTTAATTAGTTGACCTTTCAATTCTCAATTCATAATAATGTGCATTTTAAATGATAAAAAATCCTTCTACTTTCAAGATGTGTTTTTTTTCCACAAACAACAAATTCACGGCTTTTCATTCATAATAATGTTGAAAATACATTCTAGAAAATCATAATAATGTAAAACTAATTATTCATACTTGAAAATTACCATTAAAGTTACAAATGAAATAATAACTTGATAGTTGTTATACACATGCAGCAATGATTGAATACATTATTAAAGAATACGACCGTATTCCAAGATGTTATAGAGAAAGTTAATTACCACACCCCGTTTCTTCTTGATGTTAGATCATTACACACAATTGAAGCAAGTAGCCATCTCAATATATGTCTTAGAATTAGGTTGAATCCTACGTAATTCTATAAAATCGTTTTTTAGGGTAAAAATTATTCACCATTTATAAATATTCATCAGATATTTTACCATCCAATATGTTGAGAATAATATACTTAAATATATTGATAATATTTTATTTAAATATATTTATAATTTAGAATAAGATGTCATTAAAATATATAATCTATATTTCTGTTTAAAATGTATTTAGAATATATGATATATTTTATATTAAAATTTTACTTTATATATGAAGTAATGGATAAAATTCAAAATTAAGAATTTTTTTTCTCAATATAATATATTTCATACTTTTTCACATGGAAAATTTACTTCACGTATAATTCCGCTTTTGCAAATATAAACATTAACTAAAAAAACCCATCACAATGTGGGACTCTTATTAGTGTGGTCATGGAAAACATATCGCTAACAGCCTCGTGCAAAAGAAAGGCAAAAACTCATCATAGTGTCCATTTCTCAATCAAAGCAAGATTGTGGTTGTCTATTCACAATCTTCCCATTTATTAAATTTCTCCATCAAACTTATTTATCAACATATATATCGGGTTCAAAAAAAAGTTCAAAACCACTATTTAGATTAATGTAACATCATGATTTTTGATGTATCTAAGACAAAAAATTAACGCCACATCAATTCAGTTGTATTTTATTGATTATTATAATTCTCTATAATATGAAGAATTAAATGGTGATTGCAATTTAAAATCTTGAATATAAGGTGACATAAAGTGAAAAATAAAAATACTACTAAAGTTGGAGTGTGATGAAGAGATAAGGCTTATGATATTTATATAAGGGTAAGATTCTTGTGATTTTTATGTAGATCTTGCCACTTGATAATCCTACAAAGCAAGGTGTGTTGCAAATGGGTGCAAATTGCACTAGACCAATAAATTTGGCAGTTAAGGTGGTTAATGAAGATTTTAGAACTATACTCTAGAATTAATTATTCCTATTTACTCTCCTATGTATCACGGTGAGATATATATATGAAAATGACAACTTTATTAATTTTGGCCACATCTCCATTTGATTGATGATAAACTAGTCATAGTCCTGAAAAATAACAGTAAAGTGGTGTGGAAAAGGAGCTTTCTTCTTTCTACTTTCTTTTTTTAACACATTTACAATATTAGAAAATTACCAAATTTGAAGCATAAGGTTTTTTTTTTTAAAATAACTTAATAGCCATTATATGTGTTTGTTTGTGCATATATTTTAAGAAATAATATAACATTATGACGTTGCTATAAAATGGTAAAATATGATTAAATACATATAGAAAAACTTTTATTATGATTCTTAAGTTTTAGTTCAATTGAAAACATCAATATTGTTAGTTTGGAAATTTTGTCCCGAATTTGAACTCAAAATGTCATAGTTGTGGGTTAATTATGGTAGAATTTGTCATCTGTTCTAAGATAAAAAAACAAAAAACTTTTGTTATGTGGCAATTTTTTTTTAACTTAATAACCATTATAATGATAGAATCAACAAATTTCTCAATTATATGTGTTTTTGTGTATGTTTTAAGAAATAATTATATGAAGTTGTAAAATAGAAAAATACAATTAAATGTGTTGGATATGATTCACATCGATGAGCGGTAAAAAAAAATGTAGTTGTTCTATAGGAAAAAACATAGACATAATTGACCAAATATATAGACAAAATTTGTAAATTCTTCTATTTGTATTTTGGTATCAATATTATTTTCAACTTCTATATTGTGTCCTTAGTGTAAAACTTTTGTTTTTCAATGGATATTCATTGAACATTTTTGAAAAATAGAAAATATCAGGGCAATGAATTCTCCTTTTCATTTTACCCAAGCCTGCATCAGCATAGAACCGTTGTTATTATAAAGGTGATAAGTGGATACCACCTTGATATCTCTCTTCTTTTATTTATTTATTTTTTTTTACTTTATTGCGTTATGTGTATACCAGCTTATTTATGCATATGATCAGATCCTTCAACCCTTCAATTTCGCGTGAACCCTTCTCAAGCAACCTTTGACCTTTAAAAATAATAAAATTGTCTATTGAATGAATTTTAAATCAGCTCAATGATAAGAGTTAATAATCATAAGTCTCAAGAGATAAGTATCGAAATCAGTTGTAAAATAATTATTAGTATTATTTTAATTAATAATAATTTTTTTCTTTTCCAATTTAAAAAAAAAATGAATTTCATATAGAATATAAATTTAAGTATTTAATTTGATGAATCCCTTGCAAACTTGTTGGCTTATTTTCCTAATATTTTATAAGTTTCTTTGTCCAAGGTATATATATATATACTTGTTGAATATGGTTTAATAATACTAATGTTATGTTGAGGTGTAGTTCAGGTGGTATCAGCATAAATTATACTTATTTGTTTGGTATATGATGGAGGGTAATATATAAAATAGATAGCTTCCTTAATATTGGTGTACCTTATAAGGGTATATATGTAATTTTGTATGTATGTATACTTAGTGATGAAAAAATAAGTGGTGTGGTCCTGTTAGTTGTGACTTATGACAAGCTGTTTGGGTTAAAAACTCAATAGGCCCCACATTCAACTAAGCCTTTAATTTTCTTTCTCCCATACTTTGTTCATCTTTAAAAACACTCACATTTGCCTCTTTTGTTAAACATGAGTAGACTAGAAGCAACTATAAGGCATAGATGATAAGAGTCTCAAAAAATTCACCACCTCTTTCTTGAACCTTCCTTTGTTTTTTCTTTATTCTCTTTTGTCAAAGAATTGATGCTATTTCTATTAGCTAAGTGGATTGAGAAAAAGGTGCATGTTGAACAAGATGGAGAAGCAGGGCACGTGCAATACTAACTCATGAAAACACACACACATGGAATTGAATTGCTAAGAGAATCCACATTCTTTTTTTTTTCATTTCATTTTGTAGTGAATGAGTTAGTTCTTCATGTGCCCCTCTTCCCCATCATGACAACAACACCTAATACTATACATTTGGAAATGCTAAAGGGTATGTGATTTTGGAAATGCTAAAGCAAATTCAAATTGTTTATGAAGCACATAGAAGGTAAGTAGTAGTTATTAATTATTATTATTATAATTATTATAATTATAATTATTATTATTATTATTTTCATCCTTGTTTTTTTCAGCATTAATATATGATGATGATGAGACTAAGAAGGATATTTGTTTTCTTAATTACGAATCGATAAAGATTGAATTTCATAAATCGTTGCAGTAAAGTCACTGTGCCAATATTTGAAATCAATGTAAAATACAAAAAACTTGAATTTTTTTTTTATGTTGGATAAACATTGAAAAAACATTAAGAAAATTATTAAGGTAGTGATGGATTTGAATGTCGGTGTGTTTTTGAAAATGTTATGGTTGATAAAAATCGATAGAACTAGTTGATTGTGTCATAATCTAGAGAACAATGACATTTTAAGAGCAATCATTATGGATCATATATATATATATATATATATTGATAAAAAATAACGAATAATGTGATTTTGATCGAGTCAATGTCTAACTCGTGGTTTTCCTCTCTCTCTTTCTCTCTTTTCCCTACTTAATCACTCTGACAAAAAAAGAAAAAAAAACTTTCATGTGAAAATCTATATATGCTACTTAAATATCACCATGCAAGAATAATAATAAAAAATTGAACTCATTTTTCAGTTTCATCTAATTAATTACTTTTTCAACAAAATATAATGTCATTCTCAATGGAAGCACTAATTCATGTTAATCACCTTCCTCACCTTAATTCATTCTCACATATATGAATATTATTATTGAAAATGACCAAAGTGGTATATGAGTCAGTGGATGTTTTATCCTCATAATAAAAAGACTCATTTGTTGGGCGCACTTTGGAGGAACTACTTACATAGTGACATAAACTTTTCATGGGTTAACTACTTCAAAAATCTTATTAAAAGTTGCCATTCAACTTTTTACATTAAATTTTAATTTGTTCATTTAATAATTGCTGATCATTTTCTAGTACTTATATTCCCTGAGAGATCATGCCATACCATGATGATATTACCAATTAAAAGGAAACCTTTGAACAAGACAAATGAAGAGAAAGAATTTTGACATTTTATATTGATATATGCTATTGGAAGTTGAAAAGGTGATTAAAAAAAATGGAAGTTTTTCATTCTCCACTTGTTATTGTACGTGCTCATTTCCACAATATATAGTATTCTTCGGTTTCTTGTTCATCATAAAAGAAAAGATATATTATGGTTTCTTGTGTGACCAACTTTTTTAGTGAAATTTATGGTTTTAGATTGCAGTCAGTAACTATAATTGTAATTGTGAGGTTGTGATTTGAGAAGACTTCACAACTACATCACCATCACAATGCTATGGGTTCAACAACCATAAGTTTAAACTTTTTAATCATTTCAACTATGGAACTTTTGGTAATCCAATTATTTATTATGTTCATATTTAACCTTGCTTAGCATCCTATGTATTGAGACAATAAAGGTAGTCAAGTGAGAAAACATGCCAAAGTTGCATAAAACAACTTTAATTTCACTTTTTGAAATGTTGGGATGATAATTATTCCCTTTCACTAATTTTTTAAGCCAGTGAACATATGTAATTATCTTGTTACTGCTACGAAGTATTTACTGATTTTCTCTAATTTTTTAAGCTAGTGAACATATGTAATTATCATGTTATCGCTATGAAGTATTTATTGACTTTATTGATATTAATCTTTAACGAAGAATTCGATTGACCACTTTTAGTATAGTCTTTTCTCTCAATTATATTTTTTATCCATAGGTTTTAAACTCGATTCCTTATTCAAATCTAATTCCACTTGGCTCAATGTAAAATTGGTAATGTTTATAACTGTTTAGTTGGTAAACACGTGATTTAGTAGACTATCTATGACTCTTTATAAAAGATGGGTAGAGTATTGTTCACTGTGATGTTGAATTCGAACCATTATTAATAAAAATTTACTTATTAAAAAAAATGTATAATTGTTTAGTTGGTATAGTTAATAACTTTTTTTCTCTCATTAATTGATTCTTCACATAAAATTAATGGGAAAAAAAACTGACTTAAGCACATTTATAAAACATTTTTTGCGACAAGAATTGACAGTGATGTTGAGAAAATTGGAAATGGAGCCAAAACAACACAAAGCTATCAAGAGACAACACAACCATATGATGCTTTGTTGCCGTACACTTGGTTAAAGGAATTCTCTTTAATTAACCACACAAGAAAAGTTTTTGAGCCAACTTTGGAAATATGTGGTGATATATGTATGTGCCTTGACACCTATAGTTTCAATAAGAGTGTCTATTTTGTTGGCATATATAGCATCTAAGAAAACATAGGGTAGTGGATACAGCTTATGATGGGATAAGGCTTATTGAGTTTACCATTATTATTTTGCATATATCAATTTAATATGCCAATTTATGGTAAATTACATTAACTCACTCACATTTTGGAACACAATATGGGACCATTTCTATTTCCATTAAAACTCAAATCTTCTTTTATGAATTCCTATTGCTATATTGATGTCATAACATTGTGTCTAGCTAATTAGTGATTGACTATCACATGCTTTTGTAAGAAACTTTCAATCAAAATTCCACTTTTTTTTTTTTACTTTCACGGTGATGATGAAAATTGGCTTCTCTCTATTACTTGCCTCACCCTAAACAGAAATTGCTTTGTAATAAGAGTTCTCATACTTATATGTGTGGGCCTCATAATAAAGCAGTTTAATTCCTTTGCACACCGACGAAAGGACTAGTTATTTTATTATTATTATTTGCTTCACAAAAAAAATTATTATTTTTTTTTTATCTATATGAAATCGATGAATCTATATAGAGTATTTCAATTAAAATAATTATTGCAAAAAATAAATCAACTAAAATAAGTGCTTGGGTTCAAACACATGTAATTTTTTTTAAAAAATGTATTGGTGTTTATAGGTTAGTTAATTGAGATACATTTCTAAGAAAATTGGATACGTTCGTTAATTTGAAATTGTGGATACACGTAATACTCAAATTACATATGATTATTTTCCATTTTATTTATTTGTAAATTTTTATCACCTTGTTTACAGAGTGTTCGGTATTTTCACGAGCTACATTGTGTATGTATATATGTTTGTGTATAGTACGTAGCAAATATATCTAGTAAGAGAGCTATTCATATGTTAGAACAAGAAGAGTAAATCTCAATCATAGTCACATGTGGTTTTATCTGTTTTTCTTTTCCCTTATAATCCACCTTAATTAGGGTATTTACCTCCAAAAAGGAATCCAAAGTATTCCCACAATTTAGATCTTTTGGACCCACTATATAATTGATCCTTAAGTCCACAACAACACAACGAAATTTCCACACATAATTTAACATCTCTTTGTTTTTACGGTGTCACTGTAGGGTACACCAACTCTATAATTTTTAGCTTCTTAAAAACCAAGTTGAAAGAGTATAGGAATGCGAGAAATTCACTTTGAACGTGAATATAAACACACACTTAGAGTGCCTTCAAATAAACGATTTTAGAAATAGAATTCGTAGTTTTTTCTTCCATATTCATTTATGATTGAATCTTTTGGTGAGTAAGAAATTGCGAAGAAAGAAAAACTAATCTTCATCTTGTAACACATCAAGCATCCGCAAATGAAATTGAACTTGTCGAATGGGAGAACACATGCTCGTCCAGATCATCAAATCAAAATTTGAAGAAGCTTCTTTCTTGACCAATAAGTCATTTGCTACACATGTAAAACAAACTCACAAGATTCACTGTTAATAGAATAAAACGGAAAAATATCAATAAATATCACAAAGTCTACAAATATGACAAAGTTGAAGTTTCTGCAATACTCTTGTCTCTGATGTTTTAACGTCGATAATGTTAATTCATTGATTGAATCTACACTGAATCGAATTTGATCGGCCAATCTGAATCAAACGAACACCGCAAACCAAAACAACGTCGCACCAAGATATCGAACAAAATAATGTCACCGCACTAAGACAATAAAACAAAAGCTTGAAAGGAAAACAAACATAATACGTGTAGAAAAGAGAGTACCATGGGAACCAGCGCGGTATTTTGATTATATTACTAAGTCTATATAAAATTATTTTGATTAATTCTTATGTTTTTAAACTTGCTCTATTGTAAATAATCGCTTTGCTGTCTGGCTTGCAATAAATTCACTTACATAACATATAAAGGTTGATGAAGACTATTCTTATGTGGTCCATAAATTAAAAACTAGTAAATATTTAAGGTAAATGCAGACGGTAGATATGAGATAATTTCAAATCTAATCCCCACTTGACAGATTGAAAAGCAGAAACAACATTGCAAGTGAATTATTGTGGTAAATAACAGATGTTTTGTACAAAATGTTTACAATTTAATTACAATCTGTTTCTAGAGAAGTGTGATGTGGTGGTAAAAATTATCTAAAATAAAATTTGGTAGTAAATTCCACCAAATAAAAATTTTACTAGAAAAATTGCAAGAAACTTTATCGGTACAACAATTACTTTCTCTATAAATATGCAAATAATCTTATAGTTGAGTGTGTGCAGCACTAAGTTGTGCTGATTAACACTTAAATTTCCATCCAATGTAACATGATTATCTTAATGACTTTAGTTGTACTCCACATTTCGTTTTTAATTTCTAAATTATATTAGTCAATTTTGTTGAGTATGGGTGTGGGTATCCTGGGTTTTAAAAGTAAGCGACATAAATATACTCAAATATACATTATGAAGAAAAAACGTGATTGAGAACAATTGGTGATTCTGTTTTTCAGATCCTAGTTGAAGATTCCAAGTCTCTACTTTGTTAACTATACAGAATGAGAGCCAATACACTTCCAAATCAAGTCTAACACATTGCCACTTACATAACTTAATTGAACATTTATAGTATAAGCGTTTATCCTATAAACTGTTTTCATAAGCTATCATAGAGTTTGTGAAAATATAAGCTGAAAACAACTTATAGACATTTCATATATTGTTTTGATAAGCTCTTATAAACAATCTCACAAGTGCTTATTTCAGTAAACAAGCTCAAATAAGTCAATCCAAAACCCTGAGCTTATTGTGGGCTCAACAATCCAACAAATGTGATTTCTGAATAGGTAAGCTCAAAACCTGAGTTAAGAAGCATTGCTTCCCAAACCTTAGCTCCAGGAACAAAACTTTTAGCAACAATTTTATTCATCAAGACAGTTGCATCACCAATCAAACCCTTTTGGCACAAATGAAGTATGATACTATCAAATGTTGAAGATCTAGGGTAAAAACATCTGTCCGACATTTCCTCCAACAAAACACATGCTTCACCAATCTCACCCTTACCAACCAAACCATCAAGCATTATCTTATATGTATGCAAGTTTAGTTCAATACCCTTCAACCCTATTTCCTTCAATACCGTCTTTGCTTGACCTAAATCCCCTTTCATACACAATGCACCCAATAAAGTATTGTAAGTAACCACATTTGGTCTGCATCCTAATTTTTCCATTGAAACAACAATCTTAAGTGCCTCATCAACATTATTCTGCTTACACAAACCATTTATATACACATTGTAAGTATAAACATCAGGAATGAGTCCCAATACAAGTATTTCATCAAATAGTTCATCTAACTTCACATAATCAGCTTCTTTAACAAATCCACTCATAACAATAGTGTAACAAACAATATCAGGTTTAATTCCATCTTCTTTCAACTGATTCAGAATTTCCAAAGCATCCTTACCCTTCCCTTCCTTCACCAAAAACCTAATCATATTGGTACAATCCATTACACCTGGACAAAACCCTAGTTTCCTCATATTTCCCCAAACAACCAAAGCCTCAACACTAGTCAAATCCTCTTGTTCGCACAACGACGATATTATCAAAGAACATATCTTATCATCCAAACTATAACCATCTTCAATCATACAATTCATTATCTTAATAGCATAATCAACCCTTTTAATTCTGCACAAAGCCTTAATCAAAACCCGAAAAGTCGATTCCTCAAGACGGATTTTCATATGTTGACTCTTCAGCAAAATATTTGGAACCATCTTGAGAAACTCTCTCTTCCTACAAAGCAATGAGAGCAACAAGTTCAAAGAACAAACAGTTGGTGTGCACCTAAACCTAGGAATTCTGAAGAACAAATCAACAGCATCTTGAACCCTATCAGCAAGACCATAGAACCTAATAAGGTAACAAAAGATGAACTCGGGTGTTTCAAATTTCTCAATGTGTTCAAGGTGGTTGAGAATATGAGGAATTTCATGTAACTGGGAAGTGTTGGTTAGGGTTTTGATGAGAAAATAGTAAGCTTTTGGTGTTGGGTCAGTGTTATAAGCTTTGAATGAGTCAATAAGAGTGGAAAGAAGAAAAGGGTTGTTGTTGATTTGTGTTTGAGGTTGTTGTTGGGTTGAACTCATTTGAAATGTTGCTTTTTTGACAATTTGCATAGCTTGTTGCTCACCAAAGGTGTGGTGCCATGTTGTCTTGTAAGGTGAGTGTGGCCATTTTCTGAATTTTCGTAGGTATTTGTTTGCAGTTTTGGATAAAGGGTTTCTCACCATTTTTGGATTTGTTGAGGAACAGAGAAGTGTGTGAATATTGATAAATTAAAACATCCTTAACTAGTTCATTATGTCTTGTCACTGAAACGAAGCCATTTTCTGCTTATTCGTTCTGGGTTTATGAAATATCATCTTATTCTCAAATCTACAAATTATCGTATTGTTTTCTCTAATTATAAAGTCAAGATAAAATGTTTCTTCGGTTAACTGTTGTAAGAAGCTTTTGTCTATGGTAAGAAAATTTCAGAGTATTTTGAATTACATTAGATAATTTGAGAAAACATCTTCATATTTAAAAATTAAATAATTTGAGAGAATAATTTTATATTTTTTAAATTTAAGATTTTAAGTTGATGATTATAATTTCAAAAATTAAAATGTTATTTTACTTTTTTTCTTTCTGTTTTTACTTTTTTTTCTGAAAAGATAAATCACTTTTAAAAAATTTTATCTGTATTTTACATTTTATAAAAAAATGAAAATTAATTTAAAATTTTTTTTAGAATGATAAATTATTTTTAAGGGTTTTTTTCATTTATATTGTTAACGGTTTTAAAAAAATTCTTTTTTATAACTAATTTAAATAAATCATTTTTACTATGACTATTAAACACAATACAATTTATACTTTTTTAAAAAAAAATTAAAAAATAATATCTAAATTATTTAATATCAAACTCACTTTTTTTAATACGTGGATTCCTAAAGTTATCTCTTCAATTTTGTATCTAAACAATTAAAATCTATTAAATAAAATTAACTATTTTTTATATAACTAGTTAGTCTCTATTTGAACATCAGAAAAAGTTAAAAAAATGTTATTTAGTACGAATAATTATTAGAAGAAAGAAAAGAATGCATCAAAATAAAAATAAAAAAAATTTAAAAAAAACAATCATTGTGCATTGCATTATTTGTGATCTCAATTTTTAGAAATTACATATTAAGTTTGATACTTGTATCTTTTTTCACTCTTGGTTAAAACTTGAGTCTGAATCATGATGGTCAATTTGGACTTGGTAACACAAACAACATTCTTGTGCCACAAGTAAATGAGCATTTAAATTATTTATGAAGAATTAAAGTCCAACAGATATTTGATATATTAGAAGAGGGTGAACAATTTTATAAAAGATATTGGACATAATGTTGGATTTAGCGTTCGTTGTTCATCCGAAAGTAAAAACAAAAAGGGAATGCAACATTGAAAGTGCTTTGTTTGTTCCAAAGAAGGTTACAAGCTAGTGAAAGAAGTAATTGAAAAAGAAGAAGTCTTACAAGAGAAGGATGTAATGCCAAAGTTGCTTTCAAACTATCAAAGCAAGGAAAATATGAGCTTTCTCAATTCCATGAAAGCCATACATGTGTATGCGTTTGCCACACCTAGGAAAAGACAATTTCTTAAATCTGCAAGAAAGTGAATCTTGTTCATAGGATTATATTGTACGCATATAATCGAGCAAATATTGGACCATCACCATCAAAAAAATACTGCAACACTCCTAATTTTTATGACTAATTATTATTATTATTATTATTATTATTATTATTATTATTATTATTATTATTATCATCATCGTTATTTTTGTAAAACGGTATTAAATCATTCAAATTGATAATAAATACAATGATTGAGAACAATAAAATTTAAAATAGCTAAAACAAAAAATGATGAATCTGTGAAAAAAACTCACAACATTTAAATTAATTGCATAAAACGATAAAATGCCTACAAATAAGACAAATTAAAGTCTAAAAATATGACAAGATTGAAGTGTCTAAAAATACTCATGTCTTCGGAGTTGTAACATTGAACACGTCAAAGTTACTGATTGAGTTTGCACTTGACCGAAACTAATCTATCAATCTAAACCAAACGAATGTCGCACCAAGACGGAAAATCAAAATGTTGCTCGAAGATAGGAAATCAAAAAGAACGTTGCACTAATACGACAAAATCACGAAAAAGTAAACTAAATGTATGCAAAAAATTACTTATTTAAATAATAGAGAAGAAAAAAATAATAAATTATTGATCCTAAATTATCCCTCCTAAGTGAAGAAAAGAAAAAAGAAAAACAAACGGGAAAAGTGAGAAAGATTTTTGATATCGTCGTCGTCGTCGTTATTATTATTATTATTATTATTATTATTATTATTATTATTATTATTATTATTATTATTATTATTATTATTATTATTATTATTTTATTTATTATTATTATTAGTCCTTAAATTTATTATTTAAAAGTAAGTAGTTGTGTTATTTTGATATTATCACAAGATTATATGTATATAATTATAAACTATAAGTAGTGAAGCATTAAGGGATTTAAGATAGAATTATAGGGACTAAAGAGCATTCTAAGCTCGAAATCGTGAGGATCCCAATTTGTAATAAGGGTAACTTTGTCATTAGGTGGATTATGAGGGATATAATTAGAAATTCACACTACCACTCCACCACATAGCTAGACCTATAGAATTGCATGCAAGGAAACCACCCACTTTCTTTGACCACTAGAGTAATAGATAAAAAAGAGAATATTATTAAGAATCAAAATAGGGAGAGAAATGATGAATAGTAGGACACAGGTGACTATCGAAAATGCCAACATGTAAGTTTGACCTTCCAATAAAAAAGGAATGCATGTGTTTCATTTTTTACTTCTCTCATGCTAAATAGAAATTCTCTATGGAGAAAGAAAAGAGAGATAAGCGTGAAAGGAAAAAAAACGAGAGAAAAGAGAGAAAGAAGAAGAAAGAAAAGAGAGAAGAGAGAAAGTGGTTTATCATGGAGAAGAAAAGAGAGAAGAGAGAAAGTGGTTTATCATGGAAAAGAGCTTGAAGACATTAGAATTCACCCTTGAAAGGAGTTGGAGTCTTAATCATGAATGAAGAATTTAGGAGATTGAAGCATCTTAGAGAAAAGCAATTAGAACCTAAGTTAGGGTTCAAGGGAAGAAGATGAAGTTAGAAGTAACCTTTCTATTATTAAAGAACTAAGATAACAAAAAAAAAAAAAAACCCTTAAAATATTGTTTAGGTGTGTTTAGAGATCTTGATTTCATGTTATTAAGAAATGTTCATGGTTTTTTTTTGTTTGGGTGTTGTGATAATCCTATTTGATTTAGTATCATTGATTATTAAGAATGCATGTTAAGTGTTTGTGTTAAATACTATGAAGAGATGTTGTTTTATTATGAATGTTGAGTGTTGTGGTTTGGTTGGGTTGGTGATGAGATGATAATTGTTTAGTATTTGTAATTAACTGGTTTTTATGCTGAATTTTGAATGTATTTTACTTAGTGTGGCAGATGAACTTGATAATATAAAGTTTGAAATGAAATTAGTATAATGTTGTCTCTAAACCTGTATGGATATACCTTCACTATTTTGTTCATAACTTTCTCCATAGATAGTGTATGGAATTGATTTTTGTCCCATTAGAAACTAGTCTTAATTATTTTCGAAATAGATATTGGTTTCACTAATTTTCATTGATAATTGATAGACAAAATTGAGTTACAAGTTGTAACAAATCTGTTGTTCCGTTTTTGTACCTATATACATTATTTTATTAAACTGTATTAATTGAATGTCTATTATGCAGAATAACAATTATATTTATAAAACTAGACATCTTAAGCTTTTCAAAACATTCTTGTTTATTCAAATTAGACATCGTTTGATATTTTTATTAAATTGTCAAAGTTGTAGTGTTTTCTGTAGAAAAAGATTATGACGTATCTGAGTTAAAATAGATATAACAGAAGTAATAGGAATCGGTTTAGAGTGAAACCAATTGGATTTGAAAGCTTATTCCTAATACTTTGTTACTGTAAATTTTTTATAAGTTTATACTAATTTTACAAATTTTCTTGATTTTATGAAGTGGACTGTTGTGTTTTTTAAGTTGTTATGCATTAGTCATCTTGAAATATCTATATCTTGAGCTAGAATCTGAAAGAAGATATATAGTACTTTTATCATGTTAAAGTTTATGATTTTACTAAATACAAAAATAGCTCTGTAAGCACAATTGCTCTGTCATAAGATTATTATGTAATATTGACTTTAGAATACCATAATTTGTGTTATATATATAGATCAGTTTCGAGGGAAACTAATTATGTTTGAAAGCTTAAATATAATATTTTTTTCAAGAAGTTTGCTTCTAAATATGATTCATGTGTTAAATGCATGTTCAATTGTGTCAATGGAGTAAATGATTACTCATATATTTTGATCACATATATACTATGTTTTGACTTACATTTATGTAGAACACAAGTCATTAGATTAGCCACATCTAGTGGCTTAAATTGTTTAAAAGATTTAAGACTAGATGTAGAAGAGGTATTTGAGTATAGTTTACGAAGAAATAGTATTTTATTAAATTGAGGTCTAATTTATCTGAAACGCCCCCGTTTCACTTTTAGAAATAAATAATTATTTAAAAATAATATTAATATTATTAAATAATTAAAACCAACCCCACTTTCTATTTCTTGGCTTTGTGCTCTTAGGAAGGAGAATGATACCCATTTATTGAGAGTTGTTATTGAGACTCTTTGAGGTAAATACACAACTCTGATGTCAATAATGAATCTCTAGAAAAATGTAGTTTTGGTTAAAAATCTTATTTTTGTACTTAGAGTAGATTTAATGAATTTTTATGCTTTCCTAGAGTTAGCTAAACTTTAGAATAATTTTTCTAAAGTCTTGAGAATATTTTTGATACTCAGATTTGTCAGCTGAGGTCCTGCCGACTACTCTGGTAGTTGTTGGAGAACAAACGTAGCCGATTCTCAGTACTTGTGAGTTGATGACGGTCATCGTCATTTATTTTTTTTCATGCTATAATTATTATTTTACTCGTTTGCTATGTTAAAGTATTTATTTAAAAATTTGGGGAACAAAACCTTTGAAATTTATCTCGCTTTCGTCATTTATTTATTTTTAATGGTCTTTGTTAAATATTAAATTGTTATGCGATCGAATATGTTTTCCATGAATTACGATGAAATGAGAAATGATTTTTAAGCGTGTTTTCGAATTCGTTGTTATAATTATGAAATCGTTAACGGCGTTAGGTGCACTTAGTTACCTCGTTTTGATTAGGAGAGTTATCCGTTAGATAGAGCCGCTCCTATCAGAAATGTCATCAGTAGGAGGAGAGGGCTATCAACGAGATGTAAGCTCCCTAATTGATGTGTAATGATGCGTTGCGGGATTGATAGGAGAGGGTTATCCGTTAGATGGATTCACCCCTAAGGGAAAGACCACGCTTAGGAGGAAAGGGCTATCAATGAGATGAAGCTGCCTCTTGGTTCTCAATAATTAATATTTTTTATTTGTTTGATTTTCTATGATGATTTTAATGTTATTCATTTTGTTTTCGCTTCGCTATTAATTGGATTTTTTTTAATATTTCTATCTGAACGGCTAAATTATAAATTTAATGATTTTAATATGTGTATAACATAATCGTTCCGAGGTTGTAAAACAGTTATTCATGCCTTTTTGTGTTTCCCTTCTAGTTGATGGTGATTGTTGTCTCCTCAGTAAGTCTTTGTGACTTACCCTTTCATGTTGTTTATTTTTTTTTCAGATTTACAAGCAGCTAAGTAGCAAGCTGTTGGTAGATTCAAGTCTCGATCAAATTTTTTTCGGTAGGCCTCTTTGATCGAGGACCTTTTTTTTGTAAAGTCTGTTGATTCGTTATGTACTTTGCAGCTATTTTGAGTCTAGAAAGTCTTTTGGGTAATGTACTGAATGTTTAGATTATGCTATTTGACTTAGGCTAAATTTGAAGTTTAAACAGGGATTTTATAAATT
Source organism: Cicer yamashitae (assembly GCA_037974755.1). Taxonomy (NCBI): domain Eukaryota; kingdom Viridiplantae; phylum Streptophyta; class Magnoliopsida; order Fabales; family Fabaceae; genus Cicer; species Cicer yamashitae. Next base: position 6,770,776 of record JBBPBQ010020321.1, on the reverse strand, counting down.
TGGGAATGTTGAAGTTACAGAGGATACTCTTTCAAAATTTCGTGAAAAATTATATATATTTTTGAAATGGTTATTGAGAACGATTTAGTTGCTTTATTTTAAGTTAGTAAGTAGGCTTGTCAGGCTATGAGTATAGCTTGTGCGCCGGTCACGGCGATTAGTTTTCGGGTCGTGACAAAGTTGGTATCAGAGCTCGGTCGTAGGTCCTAATAGCTACAAACATAGGGTGATAATAGATTATTGTCAGTAAATTGTGTACCCGGGAACAACTTACTTGCAAGGTCTATTAACACTCTATGAGAGTCTCATCTGTTGTCTAAATCTGTGTTTAAATTCATCATCAATATCTTTCCACATTTTCTTGTCGTTTTGTTCAATTTTTGATCAATGTTCTTTGATTAGGTGAGAATGCCACCCAAGACTAGGAATCCTACTATAAGGGAAATTGTTGATGAGTTAATTGCCCAAGCCCAAGGCGCTCGTCAACGAGGTCGTGCTCGAAATAGGTGTAGAGGTAATGTTGGCGGACGTGGCTTGGATGTCGATGTTGAGGTACCTAGGATGAGGCGCGGAAATCCAGCTATGGAAGAGTTTGCTGCTGGTTTGCAGGGATTACAACAGGTTGTGCAACAACTTGTTGGGGCTGTCGTCAGACAACAACAGGAGGGTAATCAAAGACATGAAAATCCCAATGATCAACAAGAGGTTAGACAAGTGGAGCAACAGACGACTGCTGCAGCGAGGGGGATTGAGGTTACTTTACCAGACTTCATGAAGCTTAAAACCCCTACTTTTTCTGGGTCTAGCACGACTGAGGACTCACAACAATTCATTGATAGTCTAGAGCGGCTTTGGAGAGCGTTGGGTTGTTATGAGGAAAGAGCAGTAGAATTGGCATCATTTCAGCTAATAGGCGTGGCACGTGATTGGTTTGATATAGTGTCACGTGGTAGACAAGGAGGGTCACCTCTGTTAGCATGGAGAGAGTTCTCTCAGTTGTTCATGGCTCGTTTTCTTCCGGAGAGTGTTAGAGATGGATTAGCCCATGAGTTTAAGCGATTGGAGCAAACAGAGGGTATGACATGTAGTACCCTAATTTTGTCCAACCTTTTTAAAATAAATCAAAAAAAGGAAAATATATATAAAAAGGGAAATAGAATAATTATAATGATATCTCATCAATTTACATAACCAAATTAAATTACATTAAAATGAAACCAAATCAATTCCATTAAAATTATAACCAAATCAATTTACAATCAAATTAGAAGCTTATGCTGCCTTGTCCTATTCACTGCTGCCTTGCTCATTGTTGCCTGGCTCATTGCTGCTGATGCATTGCCTTGCTGATGCACTAGGCTTACATCAAGGTTTTTGTCCTGGACACAAAATAAGCCCAAAAGATGATATGATAAAAAGTCAAACTCTTTTTGCCTCAGCCTTTGTAAACAGGATATAGAACAAAAAGACAAACTGCTGAGTTTGAAGCAGAAACTAAGCTAAGACCCAAAGCTGCGAATATAAAAAAGGTTTTTACCCAGCAAACCAGCTCCATTTCCTTTACACACAAATAAAAGTCCAGCAAATAAGCATCAACAGATAAAAACAAACATAAGCTAAAATTGTGAATAGGTCAGAGAAGCAGAAAAAATTCAGATAATGAGCAAAACAGATTAAACATCAAACAGGAAATCATTGGAGAGGGACGAAAGCAAAGCAAGAAAGCAACTAAACAGATAAAAACACTCTATAAATACATGTTCGTTTATATTTTAAAGGGATCTGAGAGTAACAATACTAAAAAAAAAACACATAAAGAAGGAGAAGGAAAAAGAAATCAAAGAGAGTTTCAGCAACAACAACAAACAACAAATAGAAAACATCAAGGTATTTTTTTTTTCTTTTCTTATACAATAAATCTGTTTGTTCCTTATCTTCACCATAGAATTATTCTTTTGTTATAAAAAGTAAAAGTTTTGATTCGTAAAAATACCATAACGTTATGAACAAAAATAAAAATAAAACGGACAACTCAAACCTTCACAATCGCGGTCCCCATCGCTGAAAAACTTACCACCATTACCACCATCGACCAAACAGATGGTATTGCAGAAATATCGCGATTCGTAACAAACTCGAGACTAGAATAAACTTTAAGACCTGAGGTGGAGTTGGGTAGTTGTTGTGTTGTGTTCTACTTTGAAGAAAGGTTGTGTAGTACTAAGGTGTGTGAGAGCGAGAAAATAGAGAGGGACAATGGCTATTGGGGAAAGATAGAGTAGTGGAGTATGACTTAAAATAAAATTTAGTACTCTAATACTAATTTATTATAAATAATATAATACCGTAATGATGTACAGTTTAGTACTCTGATATTAATATTATAGTGGAGTAGTGCTGTACAAAAGTAATATAGATGAGATGTGTGAGAAGTGAGAACACGGAAAAAACGGTTTGCTTGAGACGCTGCCAAACAACTTTCCCTCTATGACTGCGTGCTAGTCTATAGCTCTAATGCTCCCATGTACAAGTATAACATTAGATGGATTGAAAATTCAAATCCAATTTCAACTAAACTTGTTTGCCAATAACTGACGATCACCATATTCTTTGATTTGTTTGCTAATCTTATTTCGTAACTTCGTTATTTTATTTTATTATTTTTAATTGTTAATTTATTCCATAAAATCATAAAAAAAAAAACATTAAATAATCGACATCGATTTTAATTCTTCTAAAGAAAACTAAGTAAAAAATATTATCATATATTAAGAGAATATGACTTTCTTTTAATCTTTTTTTTTTTATTTATTTTTTGAGTTTGTTAGGACACAAGTTGTGACAGCTTGTAGTCCTAAAATTAATTTCGGTAAACAAATTAATCAATAAAATATTTCTAAAAGATTAATTAGATGAGACATCTTTTTAATCTTTAAGTTGTTAGGACACAAGTGGTACAACTTGATAGTTCTAAAACTTTCTTTTTATTTATTATTATTATTATTATTTTTTTTTTTTTAATAAATTAATCTAAAATCGACTTATAAATTTGTGCAATTAGATGTGGTATTATTTTTGAGTTGTTAAGATACATATTGTACAATTTAGTGTTTTTTTTTTAATTTTATATCTAAACCGAAAATAATACAAAATATTTTTTAAGAGGATTAAATCAGATGTGACATCTTTTTTACTCTTTGAGTTTTTGGGACACGAGTTGTACAACTTGATCGTCCCAAAACTCGCATTTTTAAATAATTACTCAAATCAAACAAACTCTTTCAAAATATATATATATATATATATATATATACATTTTATATATAACAAAAGAAATTTTCTTTAAAAACAATCAACACATCCGCATTTTCTAATCAAGAACTACGTAGCTTTGATTTCTCCATCGCACCGGGAGATACGTAGGAGCAAGATCACATTCTTGTCAAGTACATTAATAAAAATTTCTTTTTTTGTCCTTTATTTCTTAAGCACATATTTATTCCAAAACCATATTAAAAAATAATAATAATTGTTATTCATATTTAATAATAAAAAGAAATAAATATATTTAAGTTAATATTAATTTTGCACAATTAATTATAGGTAACCGTTTTTTAACGGATGTCGTAGGGTTCTAGTACCTTCCCTACGCATAATCGACTCCCGAGCTCAAAATTTGGTTTCAAAGACCATTTTTTATTTTTATTTTCTCTTTTTAAGGGTTTCCCAAGATTTTCCCTATTTTAAAATAAATTTTGGTGGCGACTCCATTAAATTCGAGAAGCGCTCGAAATTTTAGGCCGCGACATGATAGTTTCAAAGTATAGTGCTCGTTTTACACAACTCTCTAGATACGCCCCTTACCCTATCACTGAGGAAATGCGTGTCAAGAGGTTCATCAGAGGATTGAGGGATTACTTATTTAGATTTGTGGTTGGGTCGAATTGTTCTACTTTTGTTGAGGTTTTGAGTTTGGCCCTTCAGATTGAACAACGACAAAAGGAAAAAGGAGGCAATAGACAAGATTCACGGAAGAAACAAAGGGTTGAAGGATCCTACAGTAACTATCTGAATCGCGGCGGTGGATCTATGTTTGGTTATCAGGGGCAACAAAGACTCATGTCACAAAGAGGTGGTCATAGCGGACAATCTTCTGGGTCAGTGTAGAGCCGTAGATCAGATTCTGGGACAGCATCACAATCCACTTTCCCTTAGAGACATTCCGGTGTTTCAGCTACACGGTGTTCTATTTGTGGTAGGTTTCACTTTGGAAATTGTTCTAGAGATGGTAAGGTGTGCTATCAATGTGGCCAAGTAGGTCACATTAGAAGGGATTGTCCTGTAGACACGACACGTCCATCCTCTAGTTATGCATCAACCTCAACAACTTTGGCATCTTCTCAGGCTCATTCTGCATTTGTGCGACAAAGTGGAAATTCTTATGTTAGAGGTTCAGGAACATCTCAGCAGGGAGGTAGAGGATTTGGTGGTAGAGGTCAGATACCAGCAGGAAGAGGTCAGGCTCGAGTGTTTGCTTTGACTTGTCAGGATGCTCAGACATCCAATGCAGTAGTTACAGGTATACTTTCTATTTGTTCGAGAAATGCTCATTCTTTTGTATCCTCGTGGTTTGCTACTTGACTTAGTAAATGTTCATCTTCTTTAGAAGAGGCTTTAGTTGTAGCTACACCCGTTGGAGGAAATTTGATTGCTAAGTCGGTGTATCATTCTTGTGATATAACTATTGAGGGCAAGGTGTTGCCAGTAGATTTAGTAGTTGTTGAATTGATAGATTTTGATGTAATTTTGGGTATGGATTGGTTGGCTTTCCATCATGCCACTTTGGAATGTCATAACAAAGTGGTGAAATTTGAGATACCGGGACAATCAGTCTTCTCGTTTCAAGGAGCACATTGTTGGGTACCACATAACCAAATCTCAGCATTGAGAGCTAGCAAGTTAATGATAAGAGGTTGTCATGCGTACTTAGCCTTGGTAAGGGATACACAAGTGGCTGAGGAGGAGTTGGAAAAAACTCCAATAGCAGGTGAATTTCTAGATGTTTTTCCTGAAGAACTTCCTGGGTTGCCATCTGATAGAGAGATTGAGTTCTCTATAGACTTGATTCCAAACACTCATCCTATATCCATACCTCCTTACCGTATGGCCCCAGCAGAACTTAAGGAGTTAAAAGAGCAACTTCAAGATCTTCTTGATAAGGGTTTTATTCGCCCAAGTTCTTCTCCTTGGGGAGCACCAGTATTATTTGTAAAGAAGAAAGGTGGATCCATGCAATTATATGTAGACTAGAGGCAGTTGAATAAAGTAACTATAAAGAATAAATACCCTTTGCCACGCATTGATGAATTGTTTGACCAACTACAAGGAGCTCAATGTTTTTCCAAGATTGATTTGCGGTCAGGGTATCACTAGTTGAAGATTAAGAGGGATGATATAACGAAGACAGCTTTCCGCACGCGTTATGGACATTATGAATTTCTGGTTATGTCCTTTGGGCTTACTAATGCCCCAGCAGCTTTTATGGATTAGATGAATTGCGTTTTTAAACCATTCTTGGATCAATTCGTAATTGTGTTTATTGATGATATCCTTGTTTATTCCAAGAGTAAAGAAGAACACGAGCGACATTTGAGGTTGGTTTTGCAAACTTTAAGAGATAAACAATTATATGCCAAATTCTCTAAATGTTAGTTTTGGCTGGATAGTATGCCATTTTTAGGTCATGTTGTGTCTAAGAATGGAATAAGTGTTGATCCAAGTAAGGTGGAAGCCGTGCAGAGTTGGCCCAGACCTACCACAGTAAAGGAGATTCGGAGTTTTCTTGGTTTAGCTGGTTATTATCGACGTTTTGTGAAGGATTTCTCAAAAATCGCATCTTCGTTGACTAGGTTGACCCAGAAGAAAATTGAGTTACGATGGACTGATGCATGTGAGGAGAGCTTTCAAAAATTGAAGGAGTACTTGACGTCAGCACCTATTTTGGCATTACCCATAGGTGATGAAAGCTATGCAGTTTATTGTGATGTTTGTAGAGTTGGTCTCGGTTGTGTACTTATGCAACAAGGTAAGGTTATTGCCTATGCATCTAGACAACTCAAGAGGCACTAGGTAAACTATCCTACACATGATTTGGAAATGGCTGTAGTAATTTTCGCTCTTAAGATTTGGAGGCACTATCTATATGGTGAAACTTGTGAGATTTATACCGATCACAAAAGTCTTAGATATATCTTTCAACAATGAGATTTAAATTTAAGACAGAGAAGATGGATGGAACTCTTGAAAGATTATGATTGCACAATCTTATACCATCCTGGAAAGGCAAATGTTGTTGCAGATCCTTTGAGTAGGAAATCCATGGGTAGTCTCGCTCATATAGCAGAAGTAAAGAGGCCAATAGTTAAAGAATTTCAAGAAATTGTTGAAAGTGGAGTTCAATTTGATGATATCAAAGAAGCTCAAAGTCAAGACCCATACTTGGTGAATATGGTAAATAATGTTCAGAATGGTAAAATTTCAGACTTTTCGGTTGATTCTTATGGTGTGTTGAGGATGAAGTCTCGATTGTGTGTTCCAAATGTTGGTGGCTTGAGAAGGAAAATTTTAGAAGAGACTCATCATTCTTCTTATACTATTCACCCAGGTTCTAATAAGATGTATGAAGACTTGAGAGAGTTGTATTGGTGGGAAGGGATGAAGAGAGACATAGCAGATTTTGTCTCTAAGTGCTTAGTGTGTCAACAAGTAAAGGCTGAGCACCAAAAGCCTGCGGGGTTACTGCAACCTGTTGAAATACCTGAATGGAAGTCGGAAGGCATCGCTATGGATTTCGTCACAAGATTACCACGAACCCAAAAGGGTTATGACTCGGTGTGGGTGATTATAGATCGGTTGACCAAATCTGCACATTTCTTGCCTGTGAAGACTACTTACACTGCTCCTCAATATTCTAAACTTTATTTAGATGAAATTGTCTCTTTGCATGGTGTATCGATGTCTATTATTTCTGACCGTGGGACTCAATTTACTGCTCAATTTTGGAAGTCATTCCAAACTTCATTAGGAACTCGTTTGAAGCTTAGCATGGCTTTTCATCCTCAAACAGATGGTCAGTCTAAAAGGACTATACAGATATTGGAAGATATGCTTCGTGCTTGTATTCTGGATCTTGGGGGTAGTTGGGATCAACATTTTCCTTTAGTGGAATTTGCATACAATAATAGTTATCAATCTAGTATTCAGATGGCTCCATTTGAGGCTTTGTACAGAAGACGGTGTAGGTCTCCGATAGGATGGTTTGAAGTTGGTGAAGCCAAACTAGTCGGTCCAGAGTTGATTCAAGATGCCATTGAAAAAGTTAAATTGATTCGGGATCGCTTAGTGACAGTTCAAAGTAGACAAAAATCTTATTCTGATAAGAGGCGTCGTCGCTTAGAGTTTTCAGTTTCTTCTTCTTCTTCTTCTTGGTAGGCCTCTTTGATCGAAGACCTTTTTTTTGTAAAGTTTGTTGAGTCGTTATGTACTTTGCAGCTATTTTTAAGTCTAGAAAGTCTTTTGGGTGATGTACTGAATGTTTAGATTATGCTATTTGAATTTGGTTGAATTTGAAGTTTATACAGGGATTTTATAAATTTGGGAATGTTGAAGTTATAGAGGATACTCTGTCGAAATTTCGTGAAAAATTATATATATTTTTGAAATGGTTATTGAGAACGATTTAATTGCTTTATTTTTAAGTCAGTAAGTAGGCTTGCCAGGCTAGGAGTATAGCTTGTGCGCCGGTCACGGCGTTTAGTTTTCGGGTCGTGACATTATCGAGAGGGTTTTCTATGACCAGCATGGCTGAGAAACATCTGTAATTGTTTATGTTACCGAGTTTTATGTTCACTATGTTGGAGGTGATGCTTTTCAGGTAACAAGTCAACATTAAAAGTTTGAGAAGTACTCGAATTGCTCACCAGTCCTTCAATGTAATGAGTCAAAGTTGGATCACATCTTGAGTCTATATTATAGTTTATATGTTAATGAAGTCTCATTTAAAGAAGGTTGCTTAAAAGTTTTGTAAATATTTTTGTATTCTAAGTTATTTCAAAAGTTTACAAAATAATGTCTATTCGCTTTGTAAGCACATAGAAAGTTTCAATTGAAAACTTCAATTTCATCCATATTATTTACAAAAGGTTCCTGAAGTTTCATAGTTAAATTTTAGACATTACACATACCAATTGTTAAAAGAACAACTTGGAGGTTATGAAAATGTAGGGTGCATACAAAAGGATCTCCAAAATTATTTGAGAGATTTAAAGACCTTGACTAAAGATTCTAATGCATGTGTATTTGTTGACATTTCAGGAGGAAACAAGAAGCAAGTTTTTCATTTTATTATGCATATGAGGTAGATGCTAACACTCGACTGGAACATGTTTTCTGGACATATGTAATTTGCAGAAAAAATTGCTCTTTGTTTGCATATCTAATTTCGTTCGACATCACATATGAAACAAATAAATAATCAATGATTTTTCTACCATTTACTGGATTGAAAAATCATAGACATGGGGTTACTTTCGGAGTTGCCTTTTTAGCATATGAGAAAGTTGATTCATTCATATGGTTGTTTGAAATTTTTTGGAAGCAATGGGAGGATATAAACCAAATCTTATAATAACTGATCAAGATCTGCCATGAAAGTTGCAATAGAAAAGGTTTTTTATTCTTTTGCACATAGATTTTGCATGTAGAACATTACGAAAAGAGTCTCTAAAAAGGTGGGTGTTTCTATGAATGCCAATGATGAGTTCAACAATAATTTGAAGTCTTGTGTTTGGAGTTCAGAGACACTAGCTAAATTTGAAGCAACATGGAATTCAATTATGATTAAGTTTATGTATGATATTAGAAGCATGTTGATTCTAACTTATTTTACAAATATTTTTTTGGGTGGGAAATTAAGAACCACATCTACATGAGAGAGTGATAATTCTTTTTATTTTAACTTTTTGAATTCTAAGATTGGTTTGGTTGAATTTTTTATGAGGTTTTAATCTGCAATAGAAGTTTATAGGCATAAAAAGGTACATGTAGATAATGATTCATTGCATTCTCAGCCAATACTAAAGTTGGATCGTGATTTAGTGAAACATGGAAGGAAATAAGGGGTTTTTTTTTTTGTGAATGTCCTTTTTTTTTTTGAAGTAGATGTGAACATCCACTGATACACATAACACCCGGTTCAGATGCACGACACAATTCTCTATAAAGTGTTGCCAAGCACGCTGAACCCCAACTGTATTCTCCTGTCTCTCGCAAATCTCTCAACAAGTGCAACCACATAATATGTACTCTGTTGTGGGATTTGTCAGGTATTAATATACTGTCAATCAATTCTAAAATGTATGCTCTACAATGTATAATTATTTCTTCATTTGATGATTCGAGAGTTAACATTGAAAATGTTTCTCTTAGCCATTTTAATTTTATAAAATTGCCTTTTCTTTGAGATTCAGGTGGCATGACTCCTAACAAATCGAAAAAATCATCTGTCCATGATACCATAGTTGATCCAGTTACCGCTTTACCCCCAACACGTAAGCCAAGTAGCAATGCAACATCCTCTAATGTTATGGTACGTTCACCCATTGGAAGATGAAACGTGTGGGTTTCAGGTCTCCATCTTTCAACTAAAGCAGTAATAAGTGAATTGTCTATTTTATAACTTTCTATTTGTGATACTTTACCAAACCCGGCTTGATGCAACAATGGAACTATTAAAGAATTTGGTGCAACGTGTTTATGGCTAAGTGATCTTAAATTTTGAGATGAATCCTGTAATAAGCAAAGATTAAAAATATAACAAAAGATATATAACAAAAGATTAAAAATATAACACAAGATTAAAAAATATAAAAAAAGATATATATCAAAATAAATATAACAAAATATTAAAAATATAACACAAGATTAAAAATATAACAAAATATTAAAAATATAACAACTGATTAAAAATATAACAAAATATATATAAAAAAAGATTTAAAATATAACAAAAGATTAAAAATATAAAAAAAAGATATATATTAAAAGATTAAAAATATAACATAAAGTATTGTATTGCTTACAAAATTTTGAATGTGGTGTAGCGCTGATCTGTGATTATCATCATTCCATAACAATGCCATTTAGATGACAATAAAATTTTTACTAAGAGCAAAGAAGAAATTTCAAGAATAGAAGAGTGAGTATATAAAGAAGAGTGAAGAAATATGATCATAAACTTAGCCTATTTATAGAGAAAAAATATGTATACTTGACCAATATAATTCAATGCATGGCTTGACAAGAAAAAATACTTTGAAAATGTAAAAGTCTGGACGGAGCAGAGACTGAATGAAAATGGATTAGACTTGACGGATAATTCAATGCATGGCTTCACATTTGCAGAGATTCCTTACAAATCGCCTTTCTGAATGGCGATTTCTCAAAGCCAACACAAAGTCGCCTTCTTGAATGGCGACTTGCTGAAGGCGTGGCAGGTGGTCGCCTTCTTGAATGGCGACTTGCTGAAGGGGTGGCAGGTGGTCGCCTTCTTGAATGGCGATTTCATGAAGCATGCAGCCAGTAACTCGCCTTCTTGAATGGCGATTTGGCAAGTTACCGTACACATGTCACGCATGCAAGATGTGTCTTATACTTGGCAACATGTATCAGAATTGGTCACGCATGCAAGATGTCTCTTATAGTTGGCAGCATGTATCATATTTGGTTTTGTATAAGTATGAGTTATTATTTTCATTGCATTTCATCTCAATCTCAATATCTCATTTTGATATCAATGGCACCAAAAAATTTAGTTTTTCTAATTTATTACAATGGTGAAATATGTGAAAGAGAAGATATTGGTAAATATTTCAAAAGTGACGAAAAAAAAGCTATTCGAGTTCATTTTGGATGCAACCTTACTTACTTGAAGAAAAAAATTGAAGCAAAGTTGAAGTTAGAAAATAAGAAGGTGTCTAATATAATTTTTCGACACCCTGTCTCATTTGGACAAGGCCTAGTTCATTATGAATTGTTAAATGTTGAAGACGACGAAGATGTTTCACTCATGTTTGATGTTCAGAAACAGTGGCCGCAACTCGGATCTATCGAGTTATATGTCACGTTTGAGGATAGTAATCCATTATACGATGTAGGTCAACCATCATCATCGACCACACCTCACCCTGAATACCATTTTCAAACACAAAACACTTATTGTTTTCAAAATTCTGAATCTTACCAATCTGAACCATACCAATCTGAACCATACCAACCCGAACCATACTTTGAGCAAACCGAATTTTCTGAACCAGAACCATCTCAACCTGAACAGTATATTCCACTAGGTGATGTGGCCGATTTTGATCAACAAGAAATAAGTGAGGAGAGTGAAGAAGAAACATACCTTGACGAGGAGGAGGACGAGGAGGAGGACCAGGAGGAGGACGATCTAGAGACAGAACCTCATGTAATTGCAACGGCATACGATCCACCATTCCATATGCGTAATCTAAACTTGGATTATGCTTACCAATGCTCCGACTTTAATATGCCATCTAATGAACCTCCATTAGATGCATCTCTTGAGATTGGAAGGAAGTTTAATAGCAAACCAGATTGTCAACTTGCGATTAAGCATTATCACATTAAGCACTCCCTCAATTACCGTGTAGTGAAATCTGATCAATACAGGTATGTAATTAAATGTGTGAATCCACAATGCTTGTTCAAATGCAGGGCTGTGTTAAGCCAAAAATGTAAGCAATGGGTGATTTCTCATTTGAAGGGGCCCCACAATTGCGCAAATTCATCTATGTCACAAGATCATACCAAGCTTGACTCCAACATCATATGCGAAAGCATAAAGTCGCTTTTGAAAGCTGATCCATCAATTAAAGTGAAGGTGATCATTGCACATATTCGGGAACGATACAACTACACAATCACCTATAGAAAGGCATGGATGGCAAAGAACAAAGCTATCGAATCGATTTATGGAAACTGGGAAAAGTCATACAATGACCTTCCAAAGTGGTTGTTGGCTATGCAAAAATTTCTTCCAGGAACTATTGTGGAAATGGAAGTATCAGTTGCATATTCTGATAATACTCTGTTACAGGGATCAAAAATGTTCAAACGACTATTTTGGGCTTTCCCTCCGTGCATATCCGGGTTTAAATTTTGTAAACCATTTGTCTCAGTAGATGGAACTTGGTTGTACGGCAAGTACAATGGGACTCTTTTGCTTGCTATTGCACAAGATGGAAACAAAAATACAATTCCCATTGCTTATGCACTTGTGGAAGGTGAGACAGGGGGTGCTTGGAGCTTCTTTTTGAAAAATCTAAGAAGGTATGTAACACCTCAAGTCGACATTTGTTTGATTTCAGATAGACGCGAATCTATTAAAAGTGCTTATAATAATCCAAATAATGGTTGGCATGATCCTCCGTCAACACATGTGTACTGCATCCGACACATTGCACAAAATTTCATGAAAGAGTTCAAGGACAAAGAACTTCAAAGACTACTTGTTTGTATGGGTAATGATCTAATTCTTGTTGGTATATTTTGTACTTATCAATTTATCATATTTGATTATTTTGACATCATTTATAACAGGATATGCATTAAATGAACCATCATTCAAATATTACCGCAATGAAATCAGGATGGCAAATCCAGAGGCTTTAAGATGGATCGATAATATCCCCCCAGAACAATGGACTATGGCTTATTCTCAAGGTCGACGATGGGGACACATGACAACAAACATTTCAGAGTCGATCAACGCAGTGCTCAAGGGTACACGCAATCTCCCAATCACTGCTTTGGTACAATCAACATACTATAGATTGGGAGTTTTATATGCACAAAGGGGACAACAACATCAGACATCATTAGCTTATGGTCGAGTATACACAGACGATTGCATGGACAAGATTAAATATGAAGTTGGTAAATCTAATACTCACCAAGTCATGCAATTCGACCGAAATCGTTATTCTTTCATGGTCCATGAAACAGTAAACCCAAGAGAGGTGCGACCAATTGGTCATTTTGAAGTCAACCTTCAAAGAAAATGGTGTGATTGTGGAAAATTTCAGGCTATACATATTCCTTGTTCACATGTCATAGCCGCATGTTCTTACGCTCGTCAAAACTATTTAGTGCTTCTACCTGACGTGTACAAGGTTGTTAATGTATTTAACGTCTACAAAGAAGAGTTTCCACCTATACCCAATGAAGGATATTGGCCCACATATGAAGGTGAAACATTGTATCACAATCCTCAAATGCGGAGAATTAAAAAAGGTCGTCCAAATAGTACCCGTATTAGAACTGAAATGGACGTTAAAGAAAAAGTACCAAGAAAATGTGGACTATGTCGGTTAACTGGCCATACTCGAAAACATTGTCCAAATGTTACAGCCAGCTCTAGTCAATCTATGTAATTTAATATTTATATTTATGTATTTTTATGTATTATTATGAATTTTTATGAATTATATTAACTATATATATGTATATATTATTTTTGTTATTTGAATTATATTTTTATGAATTATATTAATTATATATATATATATTATATTTTTGTTATGAATTATGTTAATTATATATATATAATATATATTTTGTTATGAATTATATTAATTATATATATATATATATATATATATATATATATATTAAAAATTCAAAAAAAAATTGAATTTTTTTTATG
>JBBPBQ010020321.1:6706677-6756731 GCA_037974755.1 Cicer yamashitae | reverse complement strand
AAATTATATTAATTATATATATATATTTTTTTTTTATCAATTATATTAATTATATATATATATATTTTTTTTTTGTTATGATTTATATTAATTATATATTTAATAAAAATTCAAAATAAACTGAAATTATTTTTTTTAATAATTATATTAATTATATATATATTTATTATTTTTTGTATGAATTATATTAATTATATATATATTTTGTTATTTTTTTATGAATTATATTAATTATATATATAATAAAAATTCAAAAAAAAAAATTGAAATTTTTTTTTTTTTTTAAAAATTTTCTTGGAAGTCGCCATTTGTAACCCGGGCTTCCTTAAGGAAGTCGCCATTGCATATGGCGACTTGTGACTAAATATAAACTGAGGTATATTAATTTCAAATGAGGGTAGATTGATATATTTTTTTGGAAACAAGGGCATTAAAAAAAAAACCCAAATAGGGGAGGTGTTGCCTTCTTTTCTTCTTTTCTTTTCATACTAGACTTAATCATAATTAACTGCTTGTTGACCGTTTCTTCGGGATGATTACCACTATAATAATCCCTTATCTTTACGCTACGCGTTCAGCCGGTCACATACATAAGAAACTCTGAAACCTATTTTCATTCATACCAGTATCTTATACCGTACCAATAATATATTTTATTATTATTAATATAGAACTTAGTATTTTGGTCTTTGATTTATTAGAAAAATTCAAATGAAATGTCGAATTATTAAAATGTTATATTATATATTTTATTATAATAAATTGTATCTTCTAAAAATTATTTTAATAAATAAACAATTAATTTGAATTTCTTTTTTCTTTTAATAAATGACTAAAATGAGAACCGATTAAAGTATTTCTATAAAATTAAGCACCTTCTAGGTACTTTACGTACCTGTTCTCTAGCTACAATTTCTTTATGTAAATCAAATCAGGACCTTCTAGGTACTTTATGTACTTGTTCTCTAGCTACAATTTCTTTATGTAAATCAAATCAGCGTATTATATTAGAAACTTCAAAACAAACCCGTTATTCCTTCCTCAGATTTATATAGAAAAAGAACTAAACAAGTTTATAAGAAAGGGGAAAATTAATCACAATCATCATGGCTTATCCTTATAATCAACCACAACCGTCTGCCTCAGCTCCGATGATGCCGCCACTCCCAACCGCAATATTCGGCCCTCAATATTTGGCTCCATATCCATTGGATCTTGCGGTGGTGAAAAAAGTTATGACCATTTCAGACGGAAACTTTGCCGTCACTGATGTTAACGGCAACATCGTTTTCAAAGTCAAAGGTTCCCTTTTAACCCTCCGTGATCGCCGTGTCTTGGTTGATGCCGCCGGTTACCCCATCGTCACCCTACGCCGGAAGGTAATTCTACTTTCTTTCTCTCTTATTTTCTTTTTTTTTTTTTTTTTAATTTGAAAAAAATAAATTACTTTCTAGTTTTAAATCTGATGTTGAATGCTTAAATATTTATTAAAGAAGTATTATCAACACAGAGATATTTTATCAATATTGAAAATAAAAAATAAAATTATATATATATATATATATATAAAATAGAAGCATATCATGAGTTTTATAATGGATGTTCATAATTAAAAATTATTCAAGTAACACATGATAACTATAAGTTTTTCTTCTAATATCATCTATGTATGATCGTTGTGATCAAAATTTAATAATCTCAGTGTCTCGTTAAAAAACTCCTCTTATTTGACAGGCTCACTCTTTAATAGTGCAAATTTTTTTATATATTAACTTGAATGCTCAAAATTTATAGATCTGTATATTATCAACTTAATTACTTATCTAATAATCATTGTTTTGGTTATATAGCTCAATTGGGCAATCCATTAAAGTTCATATACCCCAATGGGCCAATGAATACAATAAAATGTAGTTGAATGTTTCAATATTATTGATGCAGATAGTGACTATGCATGATCGGTGGGAAGCTTATAGGGGTGAAAGCACAAATGCTAAAGATCTTATATTTACATTGAAGCGATCCTCCTTAATCCAATTTAAGACCAATTTAGATATCTTTCTAGCTAGTAACACAAAAGAAAATGTTTGTGATTTTAAGGTCAAAGGTAGTTGGTTCGAACGATCTTGCATTGTTTATGCCGGTGAATCTAACAATATTGTTGCCCAGGTAATTAATTTAAACTCATCTAATTTTATTTTATATATTCTGCTTTAATTAATTAGTAATTAATTATATTTGCATTGCTATTGCAGATGCACAAAAAACACACCGTAAAGAGTCTTTTAATGGGTAAAGACCATTTCATGGTCACGGTTTATCCCAATATTGATTACGCTTTCATAGTAGCGTTAATTGTGATTCTTGACGAGATTAACGATGATGCAGATAGCGATTAGAGAAAAGTTATATAATTCTATATTTCAATGTATTGTATTAATAAATTAAAGGGTGTGCAGATTATAGATTCAAATCACAGCTATTTTTAATAGGTGTAATTGTACTTATTAGTCCATCTAATTTATTAATTTTGTGATTTTAGTTTCAAATGAGCAATTTTGCTCCCTCTACTTTTCAACCTTTCTAATTAATTAGTCCTTCACTTTGATTTTGAAAAGTTGATACTAAAGTGACAAATGAAAAATATATATCTAATTCTTATCTGCCAAGCTGAATATTAGTTTTTTTTACAAAAATGACCGCAACTCATGTTAATTATAGTCTGACAAGCAAAGAGGCTGCACATATCATTTTTGGTCATAAACCATAAAGTTGATACTTACATTACATTTATGTGTGAAGAAATAAGTTGACTTCAAACAAAGACTAAATAGTTGGAGTTGCTATCACTCAATTGTATAATTCATTAATAATAATAATAATAATAATAATAATAATAATTAAATATAATTTTGATTGTTTATCTTTTATCAAATATTGTTATGGTCTTTTATCTTCTTTTTTTTTTTTAATTCATTTTGATCTTTTATAAATTGTGTAGTTTAAGTCTTCTCATCATAACTCTTTCAATCAGATGTATAATTATTATCATGAACGATTAAAATTAAATTTTAAATCAGTAAATTATGATAAATATTATTCATTTCAAAGAGTTTATTTATGTTTCAAATCATGCAAAAAGAAATTTTTTCAAGTGCAAATCTTTAAATGAGTTAAATGGATATTTTTTTTAAAGAATATTATAATGGATACATATAGACAATTGTTAGAAGGAATTTCAATGGTCGGATGTTGTTATAACTTTTGTTGTGATTGTGACAAAGATTAAAATACACTACTTATAAAAAATAAATGATTAAAATGAATTAAAATAAAGATAAAGGATCAAAACAAATATTAGATAAAGAATAATACTCATAGTTACGAAGGCAATAAAAAACAAAACACATGAATAATATTATCCATCGATTTATACCCCAACCCATACATGATTTGGATAAAAAACGGAGATAACATTTTAAAATTTTTTAAAGTGATACACGCGTTTATTCTTGCTTTTTGTTTATACATTTTTTCATAATAATATTATCTATTAAATAAAAGATAAATGACTAAAATTATATTTAATAATAATAATATCCCAAAGAATAAGCTCTAGTTATAATGAAATTTTCTTCCATTGTCCACAATCGTCAATTTTACTCTAAGGCATGCGGCTTTAAATTCCTCAGTTGAAGATGTGAATGTAGTCCAAGTGGAACTATTTCCTATAGTCAATGAGAAAAACTTAATCACATGTTTACTTGTTATAGATTTGTTAATGTGTGTTTAATATTTTGTCCTTCACGCAATATAAAGATTAAATATTGTCTATAAAAAAATTATTTTTCCAATATTAACTCAAAAGGTTAAAAATCTTATAGGGAAGGCTGAATATTAAAGGGTAAAAAACTTTCAAGGTAAGCTTATTCCACAATTTACCCAAAATGGACTTACATTCAATATATAGCTACAATGAGAACATAAAACAATCTCGCAAAAGGAATCATATTTGATGTATCGGTTGAAAAAGGAAGATCATATTGATGTAGGCTGATTTTGGTATTAAAGACATGGGAACTTTGAAGATTTTCCTAGGCATTGAAGTAGCACATTCTCATAAGGAATCACTTTATGTCAAAAACTGTATTGCTTGGACTTGCTTGTAAAAGTTGGTACTCTTGGATTCAAGCTGGTTACTACAACCATGGATCCCAATACTAGATTAACTACCAATGATGGACCTCCACCTCCAAATCATTGGTTGATTATCGTGGCAAACAAGCAACAAACAATGACACAATCTTTTTTAGAAGTAGAGTATAAAGCTCTACCAACTACTACATGTGAGCTTCAATATCTAACCTACTGACTCAGATTTATAAGTTCAATGTTCTGATGTCCCTACATTTTATTGTGACAACAATAGTGCCTTACATATAGTTGTTAACCATGTTTACTTGTGATTATAATCAATATATAAATATGACTAGCATAATTCAACCATTGATTGAGTCTTTGATTTATTTTGATTTTAAAATTTTCTGTTTTATCTTGCTTTGTTAACTTTTTCTTTTAAATTCATAAATCAATGTTGCTCAAGAGGGAGCATGTTAAAACTTTTATTTATATGTGTTGGTCTTTTATTGATTTATAAAACTTTGGTTGAGTGGCATATTGACTAGTCTTAAAATTTCTACCTTATGATCAATAGATAAAACCATTAAGTGAATGTGTTTGAATAGTGTAGTCTATAGTTGAATGGATCCATGATAAGTGAAACCATTTCAACTTTTTATAAAAGAGTATGATTTGATATCTTATGACTATTCATAAAAGAATTGGTAGAACCATTGTAACATACATGAAAAGATATATGCCCCTCTCCCATTTCTTTCTCTATATATGGCTTGTGACATATAGTATTTTTAATTAAGTAAGATTGAAGTCATTATATGTCTACCCATTGAAGCTTGAGAAAGAAGATTCTATAATCATTCAAGAGCATCAAAATATGTAAATATGTTTTATGTTTGTCATGATGTGCAATATATTCTAATATGTCACATTTAGAACACTTGCATTTTCTTTCTTATAGAGCCAACTTCATGAGCAACTTCATCCTTGAAGTGACCGTTGATATGGACTAGTATTAAATTTGTCCATGACAAAACCATATCAACCATTGAATTTTGCAATTTATATTAAATATTATCATGCTTCACTCATATTAGCACTACGCCAAAAATGACATTTTATAGCGCGTCTTTTACAGTGCTTATTAAATACAAGCGTTGTTGTATAATTTTTTAAAAATTACGAAGGATACAACAGCGCTTTTTTGACAAGCGCTGTTGTAAGGTCATATAGGGTCACATACGCTTGCACATAATGTTTACAACTCTTTTACAGCGTTTTTTTTAAAAAGCGCTGTAAATTGAAGCACTCTCACATAGCCTTTTCCAGCGCTTTTTGAGCGCTTTAAACACAAGCGCTGTAAAATGTAGCGCTCCCACCTTATGTTACATAGCTTTTAAAGCGCTTTTTGTTAAAGCGCTGTAAAAGCCTTGCGCTTTCACATAATCAAAATGACCTATTACAGCGCTTTTTATACAAGCGCTGTAAAAGGCTTGCGCTTTCACATTATTAAAGGACATATTAGAGCGCTTTTTGTACAAGCGCTGTAAAATCATTCATTTTAGGCTAAATTGCATTTGCGGTCCCTTAACTTAATTTCAGTTAACGTTTTAGTCCTTTATCTTTTTTTTTTCCCTAGTTGGTCCTTTATTTTAATTCTAAATGACAATTTGATATTTTATGTTTTAAAAATCAACAATGTTATCCTTTTTTTTACAAAAATTCAATCTTTGACCAATATTAGATATGTGTACTATATATAGGTCATATATATCAGACTTGAAATCATGCTTATTCTTTGTGTAACTGCATTTATATATATAGGTCATATAAAATGGACCGGAAATGGATGTCTGCCAATCGATTGACAAAAGAGTATGAAAATGGAGTGAAGGAGTTTGTTGAGTTTGTAGTGATGAATACAAAAGATCCAAATAGAGTTGTTTGTCCTTGTTTAAAATGTTGTTTTGGAAAACGCGTTAGAGCAGATGAATTGGAAGAACATTTAGTATGGTATGGAATTGATCAAAGCTATACATGTTGGATAAGACATGGTGAGAAAATAAATGGAAACACCCGCACAGATACATATGTTTCAACTGATTTCGACACAAATACATATGAGCCGGACCGAGTTGAGGAGATTGCAAAAGCAGTTGAAGAAGATCTTCGTGATTGTCCTAAAATGTTAGAGAACTTGTTGAGTGATGCAGAAAAACCATTATATAATGGTTGTACTAAATTCACAAGACTGTCGGCGATATTAAAGTTGTACAACTTAAAAGCGAGTAATGGATGGTCTGATAAAAGCTTCACAGAATTACTAACACTCTTAAAAGATATGTTGCCAGATGATAATGAACTTCCCATTCGAACCTACGAGGCTAAACGAATTTTGTGCTCTATTGGTATGAGTTACAAAAGGATTCATGCGTGTCCTAACGATTGCATTTTATTTCGAAATGAATATGAATTACTAAAGGCGTGTCCGAAATGCAATATCTCTCGATATAAGAAGAAAGAATCTACTCCAGCAAAAGTCGTGTGGTATTTTCCTATAATACCAAGATTTAGGCGCATGTATCGTAGTGAAGAAGATTCAAAACACTTGACATGGCATGCATATGAAAGAATTAGAGATGGAAAGTTTCGACATCCTGCAGATTCTCCACAATGGGCAAAAATTGATCACGAGTATCCTGAATTCGGAATAAAGTCAAGAAATCTACGACTTTCACTTTCTACTGATGGAATGAATCCACATGGTCTTCAAATCATCTCACACAGCACGTGGCCTGTGATTTTGTTGATTTATAACCTACCTCCATGGTTATGTATGAAGCGTAAGTTTATGATGTTGTCTCTGTCAATGGAAAATCATATGAAGATAGAGCTCCTGTAGCACCTACTGGATATCAAATACTTGAAAAAGTACAAGGTTTGACCAATAAATTTGACAAACCTTTTGCGGGAGAGCTGGTAAAAACTGGGTGGAAGAAAAAGTCAATTTTCTTTGAATTGCCATATTGGAAGTCATTGTATGTAAGACATTTTCTCGATGTGATGCATATTGAGAAAAATGTATTTGATAGTGTTATTGGTACGTTACTCAATGTACTAGGAAAGTCTAAGGATGGCATCAATGCAAGATTGGACTTGGTCGATATGGGAATAAGAAATGAATTGGGTCCCGTAAAAAAAGGAAATCGCACATATCTACCTCCAACCGCTCATACTCTATCTAGAAAGGAAAAAATTATTTTGTGTAAATTTCTACACGAAGTTAAAGTTCCAAAAGGATACTCTTCAAACATTAAAACTTTAGTTTGTATGAAAGACCTTAAGTTAAAAGGTTTGAAGACCCATGATTGTCATATTCTAATGGAGCATTTGCTACCACTAGGTATACGTTCAATTTTACCTGAAAAAGTTCGCCGAGCCATAACTAAATAATTTTTCTTTTTCAGGGAAATTTGTAGTAAAATGATCGATCCTCAGAAATTGAAGAGGAAAATTGTTGTTACTTTGTGTGAGCTTGAAATGTATTTCCCACCCTCGTTTTTTGATATAATGGTTCACCTTACTGTTCATCTTGTTAAGGAGACACAACTTTGTGGGCCAGCTTATATGAGATGGATGTACTCGATAGAACGATATATGAAAATATTAAAAGGGTACGTAAAAAGTAGAAGTCGACCAGAAGGTTGTATTGCTGAACGGTACATTGTCGAAGAAGCTGCTGAATTTTGTACTGAATATCTGTCCAATGTTGAATCCATAGGGCTTTTCATGTCTCGTCATTCCGGAAGATTATCAGGAGAAGGGATAATTGGAAAGAAACTAATGACTATATCAAGGACAGAATGGGAGCAGGCACAATTGTATGTTCTGCACAATGATGATGAGGTTCAACCGTATGTTACAATACACATGGATCAGTTATCTAGTTTGAACATGAATAGGAATCAAAATTGGATACTCGAGAGCACAATCGAAGTTTCATAACATGGTTAAAAAATCACATAAAGTCAAAGTTTGATGTAGACCCCGGACCAATTTCATAGAGATAGAGGTGGCTAGCGAATAGTCCGAGTTTACATGTCTTTTCTTACACCAGTTATGTAATTAACGGCTACACATTTTATACCAAATAACAAGATGATCAAACCACTATGCAAAATAGCGGAGTCACTCTCGTAGCTGAAGCGATGCATATCTCAAGTGCAAAAGACAAGAACCCAATATATGAAAATCTATCATATTTTGGGGTTATCGAGCGCATATGGGAGCTAGACTACACAATGTTTCGTGTTCACATATTTGGTTGCAAGTGGGTCGATAATAATAATGGCGTTCGGATTGATGAGTCAGGGTTCTTGCTTGTCGATTTTAATAGGGTGGGATACAAAGATGAGCCTTTTATTTTAGCGTCACAAGGTCAACAAGTGTTTTATGTCACTGATCTTGCTGATGATAAATGGTCCATTGTCCAATCGACCAATAAAGTAAGTGATGATAACAATAATGATGAAGATGTTGGTAATGATCTTTTCTTTGCAACATCACAACCACATGAAATTGATTCAACTGATGATGATTTATATCTTAGAGATGATCATGATGAGGGAATTTGGATTAATCCATCGTTTCGTATAATTAATGGACAAACAAATGTGAATCCCACCAAGAAAAGAAGAAGGGCATCTTAATGTGTTTAATTGTTTTATAAGCCATGTAATCTGAACTGAGTTCAAGTAATTTAATTGTTTAATCTGTTAGAATTGAGCATTTTGGTATTTAGCTTGAACTGTATGTAATTTTCAGCTTATACTGTATGTAATAGTATACTGATTTTCTGCTTATACTGGGAATTTTTCTTGAACTTGAACTGATCATCCCAATATGAGTTGATCATGTAATTTAGCATTGATATATATATAGGTATTATTTGGAAGAAAAAAAATTATTATTTGTAAGAAAAAATTATTATTTGGAAGAAAAAATAATTTAACTAATTTGGAAGAAAAAAATTATTATTTGGAAGAAAAAATAATTTAACTATTTGGAAGAAAACAAAATTATTTGGAATTTTTCTTGAACTTAACTGATCATCCCAAAATAATGAAGTTACAGAGCTCTTGGACATAATAAAACAAAGAGGCATTTTATATATAAAACCTTATTACAGCGCTCTTTTGAAAAAGCGCTGTAATAGGGTTTTAAAAAAATAAAATAAGGAGGTCTTTTACAGCGCTTTCTGCATAAACGCTGTAAAATGGTCCCATAGCGTTTGCATATAATAAAACAAAGAAGTCTTTTATATATAAAACCCTATTACAGCGCTCTTTTGAAAAAGCGCTGTAAAAGGGTCACATAGCGTTTGCATATAATAAAACAAAGAAGTCTTTTATATATAAAACCCTATTACAACGCTCTTTTGCAAAAGCGCTGTAAAAGACTTTAAAAAAAATAAAATAAGGAGTTCTTTTAAAGCGCTTTCTGCATAACCGCTGTAAAAGGGTCACATAGCGTTTGCATATAATAAAACAAAGAAGCCTTTTAAAGCGCTTTGTATAAAAGCGTTGTAAAAGGCTTTTAAAAAAATAAAAATAAGGAGGTCTTTTACAGCGCTTTTTCACAAGCGCTTTAAAAGGCTTCTAAAAAAGCGTTGTAGTATGCTTTTAAAAAATAAAATAATGAGGTCTTTTACAGCGCTTTTTCAAAAAAGCGCTGTAATAGGGTTTTATATATAACAGTAAACCTCTTCAGTTTCATCTTCATTACGTAAACTTCATACGCTTGATTCAGTTTCCTCTTCAATCTCCTTCTCATGGCGAACCCTACGAACCCTACCCTTGTTTCCTCCTCATTACTAACCCTCATTACGTAAAATTCATACACTTGTTTCCTCCTCATCTTCATCCTCCTTCTCATTACGTAACCATATATTTTTAGTAACCCTTATTACGTATTTCTGAGAACCCCGTAACCCTACGATCGTTTCGTCTTCGTTCGTCTTCTGCACTGTTCTTGTTCTTCTTTGTTACTAACCGAACCCTACGAACCCATAACCCTAAGTATTTCTTCGCACTTTTCAGTTATTGTATTTATTAGTTTTTTGTTTCACCAAAATGCATGTTGAACTTATACTGCTACGTACTTAGACTACTGCATGTTGAACTTGTTGAAGTTATACTGAACTGCATGTTCAACTTGTTGTAGATAAATGGATACCAACAAAGATTTAGAATGTCAAAATGAAGAAGTTGGCAACACCAAGACTTACGAAAATGAAGTCAAATGTGGTGCAACCATAATGCAAAATGTTATAAAAGCAAGAAGTACTGGGCAAAAATTTGAGGTATACTATACTTCAAAATGTCATACTATACTTTGTTTGCTGTTTATTTTTTATCTTTTTTGAAAAAATTTGAGGTATACTTTGTTTGCTGTTTATAATTTGAGGTACTTACCATATGAGTTTATTAGGTGGGATGGAATGAGAGTGGTCAGCCAATTGACCCCAACAGTTCAATGTTTGTAAGTTATATTGGGGATGTTGTTCATCAGAATATCCCCATCACAATAGATGATTGGAGAGTTAAGGCATTGAAGGGTGCAAAAGATGTATTGTGGGTTGATATACAAGTAATTTTTTTACTCCACTTTTTTTCTTATAATTTTTTACAGACTGATTTGAAGTACTTTACTCAAACTATATCTTTATTTGGTTTGCACACAACATTTGATGTTGACGAGGTGAGAAAGAGTTACGTGCAGAGAGTTTCCGGGAAAATACATCGGGGTTTTAGATCTCAACTCTCAAATTGCTATCTAAGAGACCGAGATGGAAATATGAATGTGAAAGCTCCAAAAATATATAAACATTATATATCAAATGAGGAATGGAGCGCATTCGTAATAATATGTTCGGACCCCGCGTTTGTTGTAAGTTATTAATTTATTAGCATTTGTGTTTTATTATTCATATTCATAGCGTATTTTAAATTTTTACAAGATTGTTATTTTTTTATATAGAATATTAGTAAGGCAAATCGCGAGAGGGCAAAAAATATTCCCCACCCATACAAGAAATCTCGTATGGGATATGCACGTCTTGAGCAAAAACTTGTAAGTAATTAAACATCACTTTTATATAATGTGGTACATTATAAACTATACTTTCTAATTAATATTTTGTTTATGATCTTAACGAGAATAGCTAAAAGACACCCAATCCGATCAACCGTTGGGTCGTCATATATTGTGGAAGGAAGCTCGCGTAAATAAAGATGGAGTGGTTGATAACGAAAATGTTCAAAAAGTAATAGAACTTTGTGTAAGTATATTTATCACTTTAATATTTTTTAATATTGTATTTTAAAAATGATATTGAACTTATCTTTTTAATCCTACATGTATTATAGGCGAATCTCGAACAAAGTTCGGAAAATCAAGAGGACAACAAGGCTAGTTGCAGGGACATACTAGGTAAAGTGTTTAATGTTCCTGAATATTCCGGCCGCGTGAGGGGGAAAGGATTTGACGTAACTCCTAGAAGCTATTTTTCACAAGAGAAGTGCCAAAATCCATCTAACGAAGAAGTATTAGAGAAGATCAAAGTATTAACAGAGCAAGTGGCATTCTTGGTGAAGACGAATAAAGACAGACAACTTGCGGATCAGCTCCAACGTGAAATTCAAATGGAGAGTGAAAATGCAAGTTGCAACGTTGGTCTCAAAAATCTTCCTGAGGTAATTAATTACTTAATAAAATAAGAAATTCATTCAAGCTAATTGTTTCACAAACTTATGTCACTCCATGCGTGTTGTACTTATTCTCCCCTACTCATCGCAAGGTCGGAAAAGGAACATTGTGCAATACTCTGGGAGAAGTATTGCACAACACACCGATCCTTGCGAGCCATGTCAAAGTATCACCCGTTATTGCTTTGAAACCAAATGCACCGTTGCCTATACCGGACAACGATGCAGATCTGAAGTATTTGGGCGAAGCAATTGGCAGTTACGTGGCATAGCCCAAACATCTTGTTGCCCTTGATAAGGTATGTTTAATTAATTGAAATGTATGTTTAATTGATATGTATATTTAATTGCACGATATATGATTATGATTGATTATATTTAATTGCTGAATTTTTTCCGATGTTAACTTTAATTTCACATTTATTTAGATTCAAACAAAGTCTAAAGGGAATGATAAGAAGATTCCCAGAAACGAGTCAGTCACATCGCCCAAAAAGGTTTGTCACATTTATTCTATAAGGTTTGTCATTTTTTTCAAATTCAATAAACTAACAAACTGATTAACCTCATTTTTTCAGATTCAATCCAATAAACCACCCGCACAGCAAGCCAGCTGCCGCACCACAACTGGATGTTCGTGGTAAAAATAAAGCCGGCAAACTTCAAAAATTGGAGGGTAATAAAGCTGGCAAACTGCAAAAGCTGGAGGATAATAAAGCGGCCAAAGTTGTTGCTCAAAAACTGGATCGTGTAAAATCAGTTGCTGCTCCTAAAATAAGTCAGCCACGACTTGCTCGATATGGGTCGTGTCTTGATATACAGGCAAAAACAAATATGGGCAGCAACAACAATTCACGAATAATAAGCATGGATAAAGCTATATTCGGAGATGAGTATGAAGAATTTCTAGAAAAATAGCACATATACGAACTTCTCGACCATAAGGAGCTGAGTGCTACTGTCATCAGCTTATACATTAGGCAAAAATTACTTTTAATTGCATTTATTTGTAATTAATTTAATTTATTGGTAATTAATCTAATTTGAAATTTTCATTGAAGGTTTTTGTATGAGAAGTACGTGTGCACGCGCAGATTGTCAAATAGATTTTCATTCTTGTCTCCGCATAAGATTTCGATGCTTAAACACGATCCAGTGAATGTAAAGAAATACGTTGTAGATATACTACTAGGAAAAAAATAGAAGGATAAGTTGTTCCTTGCACCATATAATTCAGGGTACGTAATTATATATTCTTTATTTATATCTTTTTTAATTTATGAGATTTTAATTTATTAGTTGTGTAAACCAAATTTTAATTGTTGTAGGGCACATTGGGTGCTATTTGCATTCAATGCGACCTCTGAAGTTATATACTACCTAGATCCCTTGCCCGACCATTACAACAATCATCCTGAGATAAAGACTATGTTCGACACGTAAGTAATATTCATTTATTTCTGACATATATATATATATATATATATATATATATAAATAATGTGTTTGTTAATGCTATAATAATCACATTTATTTATTCGATAGTGCTTTACAAGTTTTTCGAGCTCAAAAAGGTGCTACAGTGTCGAAGCAAAAGTCAAATAACATCACATGGATTCCAATAAAGGTTTGAAATATATGCCTTTAAAATTTCATTTACAATCAATGCACAAATATTTATTGACTTATATGTTTTATTTTATAGTGCCCTCGTCAAACTAACAACATCGACTGTGGGTACTATGTATTGCGATTCATGAAGGAGATTGTTGATAAGAATCAAATTATAATCCCAGAAACGGTACGGTATTTTCATTATTTGATTTTCATATATAAACTATGTATATATTTGATTCTAACTTATTTATGTTCAATTTTTATATCGCACAGTACTTTGACAATTCCAGTCCAACATACTCTGAAAGATATCTAATTGAAATAAAGGAAGATTGGTGTCAGTATGTGATTGAAATGAAGATTATTTGATTTGCTGGGAAATGGCATACTGCAAGGGGTAGTTTTGTTCTGAAATGTACTTCTCTGATAGTTATATGTATATGAATATGTAGTTATATGAATAGGGCACATTTGAAAAGCTGTGAATATGTAGTATATATGTGAATATGTATATTAATCTGTAATTTGTTCTGATATGAATATGTAGTATATATGTGAAAAGCTGTGAATATGTATTCTGATATGTTTTAATTTGTTTTGTGTTGTTATGTAATTTGTTGTGAACTGATTGTGTAAATATGTATAGTTATAAAGTTAATTTGATTGTGAAATGATTGTGTGAACTAATTCTGGATGAAAATGATTTTGGAATAAAAATTAAAAGACAGTCCTTTCTAAAAAAAATGCCATAAAAAAACCCAAAAAGCGCTTTTTAAAATTTACAGCATTTTTTTAATAAAACTAAAATAAGAAAGAAAAAAAACACCTTTTACAGCGCTTTCTCAAAAAAGCGTTGTAAAACGTGCATTATAATGCACCTACTACAGTGCTTTTTTGAAAAAGCGCTGTAAAATGTGCATAATAATGCATCTATTGAATGCACCTACTACAGCGCTTTTTTGAAAAAGCGCTGTAAAAGGTGCATAACAATGCATCTATATGAATGCACCTATTACAGCGTTTTTTAAAAAAAAAACGCTGTAATAGGTGCATAATAATGCATCTATTGAATGCACCTATTACAGCGCTTTTTCAAATAAGCGCTGTAATAGGTGCATGCCTATGAAGCGCTATTGCAGGGATTTAAAAAGCGCTATTACAGGGATTTACAACGCTTTTTCCAAAAAGCGCTGTAAAACGAGTATAACAAGCGCGTAATATATCCACCTATTTTACAGCGTTTTTTTATTTTAAAAAGCGTTGTTGTATCTTTTTACAGCGCTAGATACTACAACGCTTATTTTTTTGAAAAAGCGCTGTAAATGGCTTAAAAAAAGCGCTGTAAAATACGTTTTTTCGCGTAATGTAGATTGCATCTCCTTCTTGCCCCCACCTCATCATCTCTAAGACCCACATCCACAAAAATATCTTCATCTCATATCTTCTACCTCTTAAATTGTTTTCATCTAATAATGTGAGAGATTGGGAACAATATCTCAATCCAACTTGTGACAAATTTCCATCCATTTCTTCTCGAAATCAACAACCAATATCAAATTCGATTTTAAGACCATCAATTACGTAATTTTGCAAAAAATAGCCGTCAATCTAATAAGAAAAATATTATTCTAAAGAAGCCAATACTACAACACCTCTAAAGCAATGATGAAAAAAGGTAAAAGAATCTTATGTTGTCACTTGACAAAAGAGGGACAAAAATCCAAAACAATACCCCATAAGCAAAACAAAAGAGAAATGTTCAAAGAGATGAGAAGTTAGTTAGTCTAAAAACTAAAAAAGAATACATTGTGGGAGAAGGAGATGTAATCAAGGGTGAGAAAAATATAATAAGATTTGAAAAAATTACAAAATTCAAATTTTGATCTAGTAATAGTATGGTCTATAAACAAGTTTAATATTAGTGTCCATTATGTCAAATTCAACTTTTGATCTATAGTAGTCAATCATGATATATGTTTTTTTTTCCCTATATTTCTCTTTATTGAAACATAATTAAAAAGAAGTGAAAACTTTTTAATTTTATGCCTTTATAAAAGTAACTTTAAACTTAAAAAAATTCAAGTGAACTTTTTTCATACTAATTCTTGCTTTCTTTTAAATATTCTTTCAAAAAACAACATCCTAAACAAATGAGAATATGAGATGCCATATCCTAAGTTTTCTTCGAAATTTTCTTTTAAATATTCAAAATAGAATCAAGTAAAAAGTGGTGCAACTTTTGCATAGTACCAAAAGCTACACCATAGATTGTTCCATTTTATTTTCTTCTTAAAAGTATTATTTTACAAGAATTTAAGAGACAACAAATTATTCCAGTTTTAAACTTTGGACATGTTATCATTAACGTAGTTTAGCTTAATACTCAAGATGAGTTTTGAAAGAGTTAGCGATAAGATTCTACAAAAGACCTTTTCCATTTTGTCGTTTATGTTTAATCATTTTATAATTAAGTATTTTAAAACAATAGTATATATTAATGATGTAAATTGGTTTGATTAGGAACCATTCAATTGTTTTGTACAACTTAGTTAGTAAGTGCAAGAATATTGATATGCATATATTTGAATTTGAATACGTAATTTTACATTTTTCGAGATTTAAGATTTTTAGTCTAACCACTAGACTACTTAATAAAATAAGCAAGAATTCAATTCAAATCTCACAATGATTTAAATTTGAATTTCGTTAATGTGAGATCTTCGTATGAGTGTAGTATATAAACACGTATCTTAAAAGTTTTTTGAACTTTGAGACTTTTCTTTACTCTAATGAATTTTTATATAGGACTCAACTTGTCTAAAGCCTAAATATATTTTGTCAATCATATCTATCAAATTAGTATTTCATGTAAAAAAGAATATTAAATTTGAATTTCAAATTTTTAAATACTAACTAATTCAGTCTTCAATAAAAAAGAAACTAATTTAATTTTTTGTCACAATATTATAAAAAAAGAAAATCAATTCACATACTAAATTGATATATAAAAATAAATTAAAAATAATTAAATATATTTTAGATATTCTACAAATTCAAATCTTATATTGAAAAACGGGATATAAAAAAGTGTATGTAAAGAGACATGTATGACATCATAAATTAGTTTTATAAAAATAAATTAGATCTAAAATATAAAAATTCTATATGATATGAGAGTCAATCTATTCCTAACCACCTATCAAATAATCCTACACCAAATCTAGTAGTCTTTGCTAAAAAAATAAGTACAATAATATAATTGGACAAGGAGTGAGTATTAGGAAAGCTGAGATAGTTAAAAAGATACAAATATAAAATTAGCTTATATATAGAAAGACACTTCTTCAACTAACATAACAAAGAAGATATAAATATAGTTTGTAGGGATAAGTTAACCTTAATTTACCAAAACCCTATATTAGGATACATAATATATTTTAGGATAATGGGTAATGTGTGCAACTTGTCAAGATGACTCGAGGACAAGGTGTAATTTTTGTTCTCTAGATCATTCTTGTATATTATTATATTTTATATAAAAAAATGTGGGTTGGTCTAAAAATAAAAATTACAAACTTACTAAAATTAATTTTTTATATAAAAATATGTTCTTTTGTTATCTAAATTACTCTGTAATTCCACGTTTTTTTACATAAAAATATATTACAGAGAGACTAAACTAATTATGTTTATTGACCATACTCATAACTAATTAATTGTGAGTAATTTAAAAAAATTGAAATTATAGTATAACTATTAAACAAAAATTATGTTAAATTTGAGTGACTTCATAGATAATTAGTGATTTATTTCAAATTTTACGGAAAATGAATTCTTAAAATGAAAAATTTAAAAATAATTATTTTTTATTTTGATAACAATTTTTAAAAATAATATTTTATTACATTTAACCATTATTTACTTACAATTTCTTAAAAGATATAATTTTATTATTATATATAATATATAACGAAAAAACATAGGCACTTTTCTTTAGGTGTTTTTTCTGTGGTTCTTTACATTATTATTTTTGACTAGGTGTGGTTCTTTACTTAAAATATATTTGAAGAAAATTGTAAATTTGAGGAAATTATGGTTGATTAAGTTTGAAGTACTAATATCAATCACAAGAAAAATTATTTTAATTGTGATTCCTTTTTAAAATCTTAATTCATGTACTTAATTTAAATTAACCCAACATTAATTTTGGCTGAAACAGAATGTCCATAAAATTCTAGAAATGTTAAAAGTAAATAAAACATATTAGTTCTAAGTAATATGTGATCAGTGAGTGAAAAATAAATATAGATAAGAATAAGAAGATCACGCAAAGATGTATCTTAGGTGGAGTACGTTCAGTCCTCACAATCTGTGAAATTTTCCACTAATATGCTTAGCACCATAACATTATGCTTTAGCATTATCTTTCTTGATTACTCTTGATCAATTACATCTTTCACCTTTCAACCTTGAAAGAAATTTTACAGTCATATTTCAGTCCAAAAAGGAATTTAACAATTACCTTTCAATAACTAAAAGGATTTTTTTTCAACGCACTCAAACTAATTTAAGAGATAGACTTGAGTTACTAATTTTGCACTCAAAATAATTTTTAATCATAGTAAAACTTGACTAGGTTTCGAGATCCTTAAATAATTTCAATTTAGGGTCTTTTATTTTTAATGAACAATTTTACAAAATATAATTTTCACAACTATTCTTCAATTTGAGATTTTTTTTTTAGTTTCTCTTTTATAAATAAGATGATGAAAAAGAGGAAGAAAAACTCTAAGAATCTTTATTTAACACTAAAAGGACGAATACGAGAAAAACATTGCAAGCTACCAATATATTGTAACTTACATATGTAATTTTGAAATACGGGAAAAGTTATATATTTTTATTTGTTGATTTCAAAATATTAGATCGGCAATGGGAAAAAAGAGGACCACATATGTAATTTTGCTAAAAATAATCTTAGAATTGTAACTTTTTATAATAGTTGGTTTTAAGTGTTGTGTACGTTCATAATTGATTGACAATGTAATATATGGGGACCAGATGTATCAAATGAGAGAAGTTTTCAAATAAAATTGTGATTAAAAGATATTTAAGTGGCACATAATCTTTGAAAAAAGTAACTTTTTTTTTTCTAATCTTGACCATTCATAATTTGATTAATCGAAAATATTGATTCCTCTCATTTTCTCATTATAAATATTATCTCATTTAAGATAAAAAAAAATAAAAAATTCTCATTTGATATATATATATATATATATATATAAAGAATACAATCATACATCATAGAAAAAAATAATAAATGCATTGCAATAAATGACATAATACAATTTTTATTTTGTATAATAAAACATGATTTGTAATCCTGAATTTATAATTGATTGATAGATTATTTAAACACATATTGTGATTAATTTATACTATATCAAAAGAAGATTTATTTTATAATTAAATTTGTACGCGTGTCAATTGCAAGGACGTTCTTGTACCATAATCATCATTAAAAAAATGTATTACAATAAATAATATAATACAATTTTAATTTTATATTTGTAAACGTGTCAATTGGAGGGACATTTGTGCACCATAACCATCATTGAAAAAAATAATAAATGCACTACAATACAAAAACATAACTTTAAATTTTGATTTTGTATGATAAAACATAATTCGTAATAAAGACAAAAAAAACATGATTCGTAATAAAGAAAAAAAAACATGATTTGTAATAGGTTGATTACTTTTTTTTCTTATTAAAAGAAAATAAAATAAATAACCGACAAATAACAACAACTAAAGAAGTTAAACTCTCAAGAATTGAATTATCATAAAGTTTGAAAAACAAATACTAGATAAAGAGTTAGTTAAACAAAAAACTCTTTCAATTCTTAATTAAGCGAAACACTAAATTTAACAAGTGAATCAATATAAACATTGTCTTCACGAATTGATTGATTAATTAAATTAACACATATTTTGACTAATTTATACTACATTTAAAGAAGACCATTTTATATCTAAAAGTGGATACTTGTCAACTCCAAAAACGTACTAGATACTATTTTAATCACATTAAAATCACGGGTGAAATAAAAAAAAAAAAACTAAACTTATGTGGTAACCATTTATTTAGATAAAAAAACAATTTTGATGGGTGATTTTACGCATAAAAAATGGTCATAAATTACATCTTTTTAATAGAGGAAGAACAAGAACAAGAGTGGGAGTGAGGATGCTAAGTTATTTATGCGGAGACTAAATATTTTATCTCACTCAAATTAATCTTATATTGTCGATTTTTACAGTTCAGTTGGATATACTAGATTTGGGCATATTAGTCTCTCAAATTGGAAAAACTTCTTTTGTAAAATGAAATATAAATTATAATTGTTGTTATTAATTCAAATAGATTGGCAAGATTTACATTTAAAAATTAAAAACTATTTGTATTTCGTTTTTTTATTAATTTTATAATAATAGATTAAATTTTCAAGAATTAGTTTTAGTTCGCCATTAAATTGAATGACAATAATTTGAAATGAAACAAGTCATTAAATAAAGGTTATTGCTTATTTTCTATAATAGATTAATGAATAATTTTATTTAAGAATTTGCATTGGACCCGATTGCCTATGTATCTAGTCAGTAAAAAAAAAACTTCATTGTTTTTTAGAACCAATCAAATACTTATTATAATTTATGTTTTTATGTAATATAAAATCAATATTTTTCAAAATAAATTATATAATATATTACAATCAATATAATATTTATATATAGATAAAATTAAT
Source organism: Cicer yamashitae (assembly GCA_037974755.1). Lineage (NCBI taxonomy): Eukaryota > Viridiplantae > Streptophyta > Magnoliopsida > Fabales > Fabaceae > Cicer > Cicer yamashitae. The sequence continues at coordinate 6,736,399 of JBBPBQ010020321.1, read as the reverse complement.
AAATATAATTGATTCAAAAAAATAAATTAGTGAATATTTTCTATCATATTATTTATATAAACACTAAAATATGATATTAACGACTATATAATCATATGTATAAAAAATAAGAATAATTTAAAATTAATTAAAATCATTAAAAAGAAAAAAGATAATCAATTAAAAGCACGGGTTCTATACAAACTAATCATAATTTACTTGTAAAATTTTTTACATGACGAAAACAATTACGACACCGTGCTTAAAGTAATTAATTATCGAGTGGAGTATGTCGCTGGTCGCTAGGCGGAGACTATATAATTGATTCGGACAATCTTTATAAGAATGGGGAAATTAATCACAATCACCATGGCTTCGATCACGCCGCCACTCCCAACCGCAATATTCGGCCCTCAATATTGTGCTCCGTATCAACAAGAACTCGCGGTGGTGAAAAATATTACGGCCATTTCAGACGGAAACTTCGCCGTCACTGATGTTAATGGCAACATCGTTTTAAAAGTTATAGGTTCTCTTTTATGGCTCCCTGATCGCCGTGTCTTGGTTGATGCCGCCGGTAACCCCATCGTCACCCTACGCCGGAAGGTAATTCTACTTTCTTTCTCTCTTATTTTCTTCCTTTTTTTTTTAATTTACCAAAAATAAATTACTTTCGAGTTTTGAATCTTCCATTCGTTACGAAGATGTTGATTGCTTAAATATTTATTAAAGAAGTATCATCAACAGAGAGATATTTTATCAATATTGAAAATGAAAAAATCACTTAAGTGAAAAAAAACATAGAATTATTATAATTTATAATTATACTTTAAAAAATAAAATTATATATATATATATATATATCAAATGAGATGTATTTTACGATCGATAATCATGATTAAAAGTTATTTAAGTGATATATGATTATTTAAAAAAATCACATAATTTTTTCTTTATGTCTGTCAAATTAAATTTATTCATCTCACTCTCTCATCGTAAAACTGTTCTAATTTGATATGCTCTTGTACATATTACCTTTACTGGTGAAACTTTATAGGTCTCTTTATTATCAACTTAATTACTTATCTAATAATAATTGTTTTGCTGATATAGCTCAATTGGGCAATCCATTCAAGTTCATATACAATAAAATGTAGTTGAATGTTTCAATATTATTGATGCAGACACTGACTATGCATGATCGGTGGGAAGCTTTTAGGGGTGAAAGCACAGATGCCAAAGATCTTATATTTACATTGAAGCGATCCTCCTTTTTCCAATTTAGGACCAAATTAGATGTCTTTCTAGCTAGTAACACAAGAGAAGATGTTTGTGATTTTAAGGTCATAGGTACTTGGTTCGACCGATGTTGCACTATTTATGCTGGTGAATCTAAAAACATTGTTGCCCAGGTAATTAATTTAAACTCCTCTAATTTTATTTTATATTAATTGCTTTAATTAATTAGTAATTAATTATATTTGCATTGTTATTGTAGGTGAACGAAAAGTACACTTTAAATAGTATTTTATTTACTGAAGACCATTTTAGGGTCAAAGTTTATCCCAATGTTGATTATGCTTTTATAGTAGCGTTACTTGTGATTCTTGCCAATATTAAATATGAAATTCGATTATTCTAGAGATTAAAGAAATGTTATATAATTCTATATTTCCATGTATTGTATTAATAAAATTAAAGGATGTGCAGATTATGCATTCAATTCATAGCTATTTTTAATAGGTGTGATTGTACTTGTTAGTCCATCTAATTTATTAATTTTGTGATTTTAGTTCTTTTAATTTCAAATGATCGCAATTTTGCTTCCTGTAATTTTCTCCCTTTTTGATTTATTAGTCTTTCACTTTGATCTTGAAAAGTTGATGTTAATGTGATAAATGAAAAATATTTGTCTAATTCTTATTAGTCAAACTGAATAATTTTTTTTATATAAAATTAGTGTATTGACCCGTGCGACGCACGTCTTTTACATACAACTTCTTTTACGTATGTATGAATTGAAAAAACTAACACATAATGTGGTTGTAATATAACTACTTCCAATTCATAGATTTCTTGCAAACAACAAAGAAACTTTTTTGGAGATCAAGTTGAATGAACGCCAAAAACACACGAGGGCTTAAATCAATTTCGAGAAAAACAAATAAAATTATGATTAACAAAACAAAAGTTATAGGCTTGATGATAATACATTTTTGAAATGAAAGTAAACATATAACTCAAAATAAATCAATAAACTTATGCTATCCATTGGTACATAACAGCAAACAATAGCATAATTCATAAAATATCTATATGAATTAATAAAAACATGAAATAAGAAGAAAAAAAAATACTACAAAATAACAGAAAAATGAGTAGGTATCATCAGTGAAGTGCCAAAAGTTAGCACATTGCTTACATGCATATCCTCTAAATACATTGATCCCAGGAAACTAATCATTGTTCAACATGAACTAAATAAAAAAATAAAAGTTAACAACCTGAAACTAAAATAAATAAAGTTATACAAATAAAGAGAAAAAATATGAGATATATTATTGTTGTTTGCAAAACTGAGATATTATTTAAACAGGGATTCAGAACATTATAATAATGATAAGGAATTCAAAGCATTCATTGACATTTTATTTATCTTGTTTCTAGCTGTTATATTTTATTATTCATTAAAGATCCAAGAAAAATGTAGCATACGCTTAATACTTGACCCTCAATGCATGAACAGGGCATATATCTCACTTGCAATTAAAACCTAGTCCCTCAGAACATATTGAACTTATTTAACCTTGAATTGCTTGAAGTGTTTGCCAAATTTTGGATTGAGAAAAGTTCATCACATTCTTTGTTCATGAGATTGGAAGAGATACATTAAGGGATTCCAAGCATTTCAGAAAAATAAAAGGAAATATAAAATATCAAAAAAATGTTGGAACAGATTATATATTTGAGAGGAATTGAATTGAGAAGAAGAAAGCAAAAATTAGAATGTTTAGAAAAACGAAGATTGATGATCAGTCCTGAAACGGAGACCGATTAATCTTGGATCTATCTTGGATTCGAAAAATGAATTCTTTCACCTATGCTCTTAATTCTACTACCTTTTATAGGAGCAGTTCTCTACTATACAAGTTTATAACCTCCTTAACTAACTTCTAACAGTATTCTAACTGTCTTCTAACTACCCTAACTAATTTCTAATATTACATTTTGAATTATCTTCAACATGCCCCCTAATTCAAAGTGTTTCAATTTGATGTTAATCCAAGTTTGTTCCTCATCTCTTGGAACTTCAACCTCTTCAAGCTTTTGGTTAAGATTGCTGATATGTTCACAAAACCATCAACAACCTTACAACCAGCTATTTCCACATTAGATCCCTTAGATTTGCTACTGTCAAGTGAATCCAACATTTTTCATTTTGTTGAACATATTCCTATAACATTTTGTATCTTTCTTATTAATCTCCTTCATCTTTTTCTTCAAAAACTTGTACTCCAGCTTCACCACAAACTTCTTCCCCGTGACTATTTTGGTATTGTTGACTGTTATTACCATCTTTTCCTTTATGCACTGCCTCTAGACCAGCATTTGCATAAACTGCAAAGTTCTCTTCAAATTGTTGTAGTGTTAAAACTTTTCTCTTTTGTTGAGTCATATTTCTTAGCTCATTCACCACGTCTGCTCTTTTCAGATCCAACTCTTCTTCGATTTGATGATCACCATTTGATCCAACCTGTTCAGAAATGCATTCTCGTTCTTCAATGTTTTGCTTTGTATTTGACTCATCCTTGAGTTTTTCTTTTCCATCACTCAACAACAACAACACAAGGCTCCCTTTAATCTCTGCAGAAACATCCAAAGCAGAAACACATTCATCATCTCCTGGATCAATCTTGAGTGATTCTCCATGTTTTACTTCAACACTCCAAAACTCCATTGTTGCATCAGATACCACAACAGTGAAAGGAGTAACAACTTGGTCTGTAGCCTCCTTAGAAACCTCTCCAGATTGCTCAATGTCTTTGCCAAGAACATTCACATCACTGACTTGTTCTGAAAATGGAGAATATTCTAAAAACAGAGAGTCGATCATGCGTTTTGCTGATCTGTTCAAACAATCATATCTTTTCTTATATTTCATCTTTATCTTCACCATCTGATTCAGCAATCTCTCACAAGCTGCATTTTCCACTACAATCACGCCCTCTTCAGTCAAGGCACTCATGGTCAACAACACATCAGCTTTTGTCCCCTTGCCGCCTTGACCAATTACAGTCTTCAATGCCTCAGATTTCGTCTCCGTTACCAACTTCGTGTCCTTTTTCGACAATCCATCCAGCTGCTGCAAATCAGTCTTGTTGCAAACCGAACGACCAGCAGCTCTTGCCCTACTGCTAGAAGCTACAACGTGAGTTTTAGCCGCATCCACTAGCTTCACTTGGACCTCACTCTTACCATCATTGTGACACCTTAAACCCAAATTAATATAAAAAGTAAAATGCACTAGTTTTGAAAGAGATTCGCAGCGGTCCAAAAGTAGAGTATAAAAAAAATTTCTTTTAAAATATAAGGATTAGGACGTCACACTCACACTTACACAAGACCTTTACATAAAATTTCTTAATAAAAATCATTTAACATCAAATATAGCTGAGTTTCATTAAACAAATATTACTGACATAAAAACATGTTCAAAACTTAGGGACAATTAATTTTTATCTTTGAATAAAAGATCGAATATAACACAATTGATCAATATAGTTTACAAAACAAAAATTAGTTCGTAACTCGATAAAACACAATGAATTACTCCCACCCAGTATCACCTATCAGAGCATGGATCATCAATCGATAACCTGAAATAACTGCGCTCTCGCAAGCGCTAAACACAAGCAACGAGGGGTGAGTTTCGAAATTATGTAATAGTATAAAATACACGAGGAGAACACGCAATTAGTCAAAACAGCACAAATAAAGAGAACATTCAAGAACATAATATCAAAGGTTATTCTAATTTGATCACAATAAAACAGTTACAAGGATGAAATGCTATGCATGTCCTATACTCTATACTTCATCATTTGGTACCATTCTACTCTGAAGTACTTGGTTAGGAGGCCTGATACTATGCCACTACAAGAGTGGGCGGACAATTCATGAATGGCCAAGTCCTCATAGATCCCCTCAACTCAACCCGAGACACATATACGCGACGGTCGGGGTACTCTTGTGTTGCACGGTAGCTCCCGGCCTTAGGGAATAACCCACTAATCCACTTAGGAATTCCCCACTAGATGTACCCCCAAGGTCTATCAGTCTTACTTTACAGTTCGACTGTAGCCCTCCACGATCAGGCTCATTCAGTTGTACTTCCCGAATCACTAGGCTTGTCAGACCCTCCCTATATGATGACAAAATAATCCTAACTTCAAAATCTACAACACATGACTCAGACTTACTCGATCATCACAACGCAATAAGTTTCAGTTTGACTTCACAATATTCATCATTATATATGTATATCAGTCAATCACAATAAAATCCCAATATTTGATTTACACTACTCACAATACACAATCCAATTTCATCAATCACATAATAAGGAATCAATTTAGGTGGCACATTCAAGTAATATCACAATTTCAATCAAGTAACAAGAACACTCAAGTACATATCATTCATACAATAACAATCAGCATAAGATTTCATAAAATCAGACAGCATGCAATCTTGATATAAATAGATTCACGGCAATTCTATAGGTTGCTAAATTATATTTTAGTCCTCACCATTACCATTCATATATTATTAATTAATTATTATTACTCAATAGGGCTCAACCGTACGTAGTAAGCCTCGGATGAATATTTGGGAATTTCGGTATTCCCGTTCATCTCACGCTATTTTATACTCATAAAATCGAACCCCCTCTCACCCCTTACCTCAATTGAAGCTTTCACTAGACATAACAATCTCTACAGTCACAACGAATCCAAACAGCTTAAACAGGTTCACATCTTCTTCTTTGTCCACGCCACGACCAATAGCCAATAAAAGCTAAATAAATATCCAATGACGAACCCATATAAATCAATTATTAACTATTTGTGATATATAATCTAAAACATATTTTATAATATATATATATATATATATATATATATATATATATATTATATACACCTATATAAATCAAATTATATGGTTAAAATCAATAATAGTTATAACATTTTAGTTTAAAAAATAATAATAATAACGATATAGCCTAAATAGAGTTAGAACTTTAAAAGACAATTTTATGTTTTCATATTTAAAATTAGAGTACTAAAATATTAAATAATTAGAATAATATAAATTAAACATAAATAAGTTGGACAACGCTCGAACAATACGATAATAATATTATTTACATATAATTGTTCATTTTATTGTTATAGACATGTATTTTAAGATTTTGCAACAACCAATAAACAACTTTGATTAATTAGTATTCTGAAAAAAGAAAACTTTGAGTAATCAGCATATTTATCGTTACAAAAAAATTAAAATAAAAAGGACACATGCCCAATTTTATAAATCAAACTTAATTTCAAAGCACTGCATAAAAATCTAAATAGGTATAGAAATACTAACCTTATAGAAGAAAATAAATAGTACCGATGGATTTCACCTATTTCTATTTCTGTGTGTGGTGTCTTTATTGCTCTAGATGGTACTATCACTATGGGTAGCAGAGGCTTTTGGGAGCAAGGCAAGCGACAACGTTTTCTTTTTCTTCCGTGAGCGACGATAACCTAATTACTAAGTGTAATACGTTTATATATATGTATGTGTAAGCAGGCCCAATTATGTCCATTTCCTATTACTCTATTCTATTCTATTATTAAAAACAAATATATTACTAAGGCAAGTACTTAGGGAATTATCACATACTTATATAATAATAATAATAATAATAATAATAATAATAATAATAATAATAATAATAATAATAATTGTGACCGGAGGGCATGAAATCTTTTTTTTTTTATATAAACATGTTGATAGAAAATAAAAGGTATTAATTAGAATTCATGGAATTGAATAGTAGTGAATGACAAATTAAAAACCATTATTAAAATAATGAATTGGTGGTGTTTTGAATAGTAATAAAAATAATAAAATTAGAATTGAGAGTGAAAAAAAAGTTTACGGTGAGTAATTAATGGAGTAAAATAGAAATTTAATTTACCATAAATGAGAGAAGAATTTGGAACTAACGAGTTGAAATGGTCAAAATAGCTTCCAAATATATATTGTATAAAATCTATTTAATATCGTTTGAATAAAATATTATTCTAAAACAATAATTCTAAAAGAACCAAATACATTCAAACAATTAAATTAGCTAACGTGTGCTAATTAAAAATATAACGTACACATACCTTATCATTAAATGAATTTAATTATAAAACACCTAATTATCAATTTCAATAATGATGGAATATTACTTTTAATATGATTATTCGAAAGTAATATTTCTAGATACTTTTGACACACTTGACATATTTTCTTTTAATACATGATCACATAGAATAAATCATTAAATAATAATTCTAGATAATTACTAAGATTTAGGTGTAGGTACATAAAATACATGTGAAAATATTGGTGTGTTACAATCATCATTATTGTCATCCAGCCCAATTACTTCATTCCTTTTGCGAGTAGAAACTGCAGGGACCCTTCTCTTGCTTCTTGGAACAACAATAGGAGTAAGTGGAACATTAGCATCTTTGTTCTCTTGCTCAACATCTCCTACATCAACTCCTGCTCTTGCCACACGGTTGACTATTTTCCTTTGAGTTGTAGTTCTACAAGCTATACGAGGTTGAACAGCTGGGGTACTAACATCACCTTCCCTTGGATTCAACATCTCATCCAATCCTTCAACCTCCATCATTCTTGAAGATCCGGTTGGCAGTGCTGTTTTGAAGGTTCTGTTTCTCGACAATGGTGCCTTCAATACAAACTTATTTGCACTATCAAACATCTTTATTTCACCATGCTTCATCTTCATTGAATATCCCTTTTCAAGAAGTTGTCCAAGACTTAGCAGAATGTTCTTCATTCTTGGCACATACATCACATCACGTATGAAATATTGTTTGCCATTTTTTCTTTGAATCAGCACATTTCCTACTCCTTCTGCAGTTACTTTGCTATTATTTGCAAATCTGATCTCTCTTTTTAGCTTCTCATCAATGCTTACAAACCAATCTTTGTGGCCAGTCATGTGATTTGAACAACCAGTATCGAGAAACCAAAACTGGGACGAAGAACGTTCTTCGTTTTTAACACTTTTTCCAGAACGTTCTTGGTTTGTAGTTGCCATAAACGGATAACGTTCTTCGTTTATAGTGGCCATCAATAACACATCATCTGAATCTGAATCATCAGCTGCCATTTGAGCTTCATCATCCTCTCTTTGGACTTTCTTGGATTTGCATTCATTTGCAAAATGCCCCTATTTTTGACAATTGTAACATTGGATTTCTTTCTTGTTGAATTTCTTCTTACCATTCGAATATTTGTTGTTGTTATCACTTCTGTTCTGATTTCTTGAACTTTCAGCCCCTTCATCAGAATCATCAGTCTCTTCATCATAATCATCAGTCTCTTCATCATAATCATATTTCTTGTACCACTTGAATTTACCTTTGTCTTTCTTGTGCTTCACATCACCTTGCTGGTCTTCTTGCTAACTTGGGTTTACAGGGCCTGCACGTGAGATGTTGAGGTTGCTGCACACCTTTCTCTTATTCTCAGTTCATGAGCTTCAAGAGAGCCTTGCAAATCCTCCACCTTCATCTTATCAAGATCCTTTGATTCTTCAATTGCCACCACTATGTGATCGTACCTTTGTGTTAATGTTTTGAGGATCTTTTCAATAACCACCGCTTCAGTTACTAATTCACCATTTGGAGTAATCTGCCACAGCTTCATCTTCTTCCATAGTTCGTATTGCCTTCTTAGCATTTGGAGCTTCACTTTCTTGGCCTTTTTCCCACCTGTATAGTACTTGACCAAGATCTCCCATGCCTCCTTTGATGTAGATGCCTTCGAGATCTCTCAAAGTTGTTTGAATCCACACTTTGCTGGATGTAAAACAATGCCTTGCAATCTTTGAAAGTTGTTTGATGTCTTTCCGTTGGATTCACACCAAGTTGTTCATAACCAGAACAATCTCAAACACTTCTTGAGATCCCAGCAACGATCTAATGGATGCAGACCACCTCTCCCAATTTTTCCCATCAAGGATTGGCAAATACGATGGAAATCCTCCTCCATTCATGTCTTCTTTCTTTCACTCACACTTGTGTTTCCCAATTTTGATTCCCCCTCACACTTGCACTCGTGTTTCCCAAAAATTATAACCCAAGCTCGTGATACCAATTGTTGGAACAGATTATATATTTGAGAGGAATTGAATTGAGAAGAAGAAAGCAGAAATTAGAATGTTCAGAAAAACGAAGATTGATGATCAGTCCTAAAACGGGGACTGATTAATCTTGGATTCGAAAAATGAATTCTTTCACCTATGCTCTTAATTTTACTACCTTTTATAGGAGCAGTTCTCTACTATACAAGTGTATAACCTCTTTAACTAACTTTATTCTAACTGTCTTCAAACTACCCTAACTAATTTCTAATATTACATTTTGAATTATCTTCAACAAAAAAAGAATATGTGAATTGAATGGAAAAATAGAAAAAATCTGAAAAAGAACGTGTTAATCAAGAAAGAACAAATGAGTCTCTCTTTATACATGAGAAACCCCACAAAAACTGAGGGAATGAATCAGGAATCTATATAGTATGCAATGCAATAACAAACATAGGAAATTGTAATTAACCGAACCTAGAAAGTTCAACATGAGATTAAACACGGTGAAAATTGATGAGCTCGAAAAAAAAGAACGCACTGAGAATTGATGAGAAAAGAAAGCGACAAAGAGTTTCTCACGCGATTAAAGTTCTTTACTTGATTTCATTTCTCAAATATATAGTTTGATTAATAATAATAATAATAATAATAATAATAATAATAATAATAAGAACGTTTAAATATAATTTTGATTATTAAATATTTATTTTAATTATTTATTTTAATTATTTATTTTTTATTTCGTTTTAATTTTTTACCTTTTATAAATTGTGTATTTTAGGTATTTTATGATAACCCTTTCAACCAATTTTATAGTTATTGTCATGAACGATTAAAATCAAATTTTAGATCAATAAACTTTGATAAATGTCATTTCATTTTAAAGAGTTTACTTATATTTCTAAACATTTAAGAAGAATTTTTTCAAATGCAAATATTTAACTAAGTTAAATATATTTATTTTTTAAAAAATATTATATTAACTAAAATACACTCTTCGTAAAAGATAAATAATCTAAATAAATCAAAATATGACTGAAACAAATATTAGGTAAATGATACGCAAGGAAAAACAAAAACACAAAGAATAATTACTATCCATCCATATATACCCCAACCCATACATGATTTGGCTAAAAAATGGGAGATAACATTTTAAAATTCTTTAAAGTGATACACGCTTCTTGGGCGGGGCCTCGAACTGAACGATAGTATTCAAAGTTTGCTTGCAAGGCACGATGCAATTGCTTCCGGCACTTCTTTTCCAGTACTATTATGTCACCTGAAGTTCACTCCAGTGTCAATCAAAATGAAGTAAAGAGCTCCATCCCCTCCGAGTCTGTTTCAACACCTAAAGCTTGCCCTCCTGCCACAGTTTATTCTGAAACAAGGGGCGAGAGTGATGAAGAGGAAGAAGATGAATTTGCACAGCTAGCTCGAAGGTATCGTTATGTATCTTAAATTGATATTAAGTGCCCATGGTTATTATGGAAACAATTTTCTTATCCATCATTCCATTGCACCTTTCATATGAATTTAGGATGTGTAACATGACTAACATCCAAAAACAAATAGTTTACTACTCCCTCTATTCCTTTATAATTGTCGCTATTGTAGAAGAATTTTGTTTATATTTATTTGGCGTTTTCAATGTGAACACTAATTATTGTTTTGTCAATAATACCTTAACTATTTACTGTAGAGAGAGAGAGAGAAATAGGTGGAAGAATGAGATAATAAAAAGTTAAGGGAATTATAGAACAAGACAAATAATTCTATCAAAAGTAACAAAATTATTGGGACGAGGAAATAACCTTAGAACGAGGACTAAAAAGGAATAGAGGTAGTATGTCTGCCAATAACATGCATTTTGGGTATATTCATGTGTGGATTTGCATGGACAACAGGACAAGTGAATTATGCTGATTTCGTTTATAGGAATGTTTGCATGAAGTGCTTCTTGTTTTTTAAATTTACACTACATGCCATTTCATTCTATCCTATTTGACAAGCTCAGCTCTATATTATAAGCATGTAAATATTTTTTCATTATCAAGGATTTTCCTGTAAATTGCATATGCAACATGCTGCCAGTCAGATTATAGTTAATCAAACTGTTCAATTATGTCAGTAATGTTTTAATCAATTAATTATTTTGAACTCTTTAATGCTGCAGGCATTCTAAGACACAGTCAGTGACTTCAAAAGATGCTACAATTGGATCTAGCGAAAATTCATATGTGCCAGAGCCCTCAACATCCAATTCATATGTAGATCTAGAGGAATGGAACAAGAGGAAGACGACTAGGTTACGAGATCCCGGTGGAAATCACCGCAGTCTTTTGATCATATTACTAAGTCTATATAAAATTATTTTGATTCATTCTTAAGTTTTTAAACTTCCTCTATTGTAAATAATCCCTTTGCTGTCTGGCTTGCAATAAATTCACTTTCATAACATATAGAGGTTGATGAAGACTATTCTTATGTGGTCCATAAATTAAAAACTAGTCAATATTTAAGGTAACTGCAGATGGTAGATATGAGATATCTTCAAATCTAATCCACACTTGACAGATTGAAAAGCAGAAACCACATTGCAAGTGAATTATTGTGGTAAATAACAGCTGTTTTGTACAAAATGTTTACAATTTAATTACAATGTGTTTGTGATATGGTGGTAAAAGTTATCTAAAATAAAATTTGGTGGTAAATTCCACCAAATAAAAATTTTACCATTAGAAACTTTATCAGTACAACAATTACTTTCTATATAAATATGCAAATAACCTTATAGTGGAGTGTGTGCGGCACTAAGTTATGCTACTTAACACTTAAATTGCCATCCAATGTAAAATGATTATCTTAATGGCATTAGTTGTACTCCACATTTCGTTTTTAATTTCTAAATTATATCAGTCAATTTTACTGTGTATGGTGTGGATAATCCTGGGTTTTAAAAATAAGCCACGTAAATATACTCAAATATACATTATGAAGAATGAGAGCCAAGTCTCTACTTTGTTAACTATAAAGAATGAGAGCCAATACACTTCCAAATCAAGTCTAACACATTGCCACTTACATAACTTAATTGAACGTTTATAGTATAAGCGTTTATCCTATAAACTCTTTTCATAAGCTATCATAAAGTTTATGAAAATATAAGCTGAAAACAACTTATAGACATTTCATAAACTATTTTTATAAACTCTCATAAACAATCTCACAATGACACTATAATTTTGTTGAAGTTGTTCAAGCTGCAAAGTGTTTTCAACTTTCGATCCAACATGCACTTAGTGGTTTCAACTTTCAATGCTCCAAAACAAAGGAACAGAAGATGTCATATGAATTATTTGCCACCACCAGTGAAGGCACCAATCACAACATACATTAAAAAAAGATTCCAAAATTGAAAATATTCAAATTCTATTCCATTACAATTTCAAGTTAGCAATGAAATAATGCACTTGGATGGATTTGTGTCCAAATTTAAACACAACAACAGATCCTTCTTCAACAAATGGCCCCAAAAAAATGCTTTTGAGTTGACAACAAAGCATGTAAGGTTTACCAGTCAATCAATAATAAACTATGCCCTTTCATGAAATTAACAAAAGCATAGAAAACTAGTTTTTATTCTGACTTTAGGGATTGTAATTAAAATTAAGGATAAGCACTGTGCCACTGTATAAAGGTCATAGATGTTATATATTATCTATCTGCAAGTGACATTACAGAACCTGTACATAAAAGTATAGATAAATTTTACCTCAAAGAACAGCAACAAGAATCTGGACAATTGTACTGTCAATTCAGTAACTTGTAGTACTCACAAATCACAACAATTATGCAAATATAAAAGTTTTCATCATGCATGTTAAATGAAGTACTAATGAACAAGTTATCAGGGACCAGTGATTTATTTATTATCGATTAAAATTTTCTATGTAGCAAATCAAAAAGCAACCACCAAGATATTTTTGCATACATGAATAATAATCAGAAAGGGTCAAATCTCAACTTTAAAAGAGATTAAATAAAATAAAAAATAAATAAACAGTTTGAAGGAAGAGTAATATAGAGATTCCTAAATTTCAGAAAAAGAAACAAAGCAACAAAGAATCCCACTGCACTAAGACATGTCAGCAAGCAAATCAGTGGAACTACTATGTTAACTATAAAGAATGAGCCAATGCACTTCAAAATCAAGTCTAACACATTGCCACTTACATAACTTAAATGAACGTTTATAGTATAAGCGTTTATCCTATAAACTATTTTCATAAGCTATCATAAAGTTTATGAAAATATAAGCTGAAAACAACTTATAGACAGTTCATAAATTGTTTTTATAAGCTCTCATAAACAATCTCACAAGTGTTTATTTCAGTAAATAAACTCAAATAAGTCAATCTAAAACCCTGAATTTATTGTTGGCTCAACAATCCAGCAAATGTGGTTTCTGAATAGGTAAGCTCAGAACCTGAGTTAAGAAGCATTGCTTCCCAAACCTTAGCTCCAGGAACAAAACTTTTAGCAACAATTTTATTCATCAATACAGTTGCATCACCAATCAAACTCTTTTGGCACAAATGAAGTATGATACTATCAAATGTTGAAGATCTAGGATAAAAACATTTGTTCGACATTTCCTCCAACAAAACACATGCTTCACCAATCTCACCTTTACCAACCAAACCATCAAGCATGATCCTATATGTATGCAAGTTTAGTTCACAACCCTTCAACCCTATTTCCTTCAATACCGTCTTTGCTTTACCTAAATCCCCTTTCATACACAATGCACCCAATAAAGTATTGTAAGTAACTACATTTGGTTTGCATCCTAATTTTTCCATTGAAACAACAATCTTAAGCGCCTCGTCAACATTATTCTGCTTACACAAACCATTTATATACACATTGTAAGTATAAACATCAGGAATGAGTCCCAATACAAGTATTTCATCAAATAGTTCATCTAACTTCACATAATCATCTTCTTTAACTAATCCACTCATAACAATAGTGTAACAAACAATATCAGGTTTAATTCCATCTTCTTTCAACTGATTCAGAATTTCCAAAGCATCCTTACCCTTCCCTTCCTTCACCAAAAACCTAATCATATTGGTACAATCCATTACACCTGGACAAAACCCTAGTTTCCTCATATTTCCCCAAACAACCAAAGCCTCAACACTAGTCAAATCCTCTTGTTCGCACAACGACGATATTATCAAAGAACATATCTTATCATCCAAACTATAACCATCTTCAATCATACAATTCATTGTCTTAATAGCATAATCAACCCTCTTAATTCTACACAAAGCCTTAATCAAAACCCGAAAAGTCGATTCCTCAAGACGGATTTTCATATGCTGACTCTTCAACAAAATATTTGGAACCATCTTGAGAAACTCTCTCTTCCTACAAAGCAATGAGAGCAACAAGTTCAAAGAACAAACAGTTGGTGTGCACCTAAACCTAGGAATTCTGAAGAACAAATCAACAGCATCTTGAACCCTATCAGCAAGACCATAGAACCTAATAAGGTAACAAAAGATGAACTCGGGTGTTTCAAATTTCTCAATGTGTTCAAGGTGGTTGAGAATATGAGGAATTTCATGTAACTGGGAAGTGTTGGTTAGGGTTTTAATGAGAAAATAGTAAACTTTTGGAGTTGGGTCAGTGTTATAAGCTTTGAATGAGTCAATAAGAGTGGAAAGAAGAAAAGGGTTGTTGTTGATTTGTGTTTGAGGTTGTTGTTGGGTTGAACTCATTTGAAATGTTGCTTGTTTGAGAATTTGCATAGCTTGTTGTTCACCAAAGTTGTGGTGCCATGTTGTCTTGTAAGGTGAGTGTGGCCATTTTCTGAATTTTCGTAGGTATTTGTTTGCAGTTTTAGATAAAGGGTTTCTCACCATTTTTGGATTTGTTGAGGAACAGAGAAGTGTGTGAATATTGATAAATTAAAACATCCTTAACTAGTTCATTTTGTCTTGTCACTGAAACGAAACCATTTTCTGCTTAGTCGTTCCAGTTTTCTGTAAAGGATGTGACAATTTGGATAACTTTCTCACTTTTTTGCAGTCTTGATTGGGAAGTTTGTGAACGGTGGTAGAGCTTGACTAGAAAGCTTGGGAGGGCCGTCAATCTTTCCTGTTGAAAAGATAATCAATTTTTCTATTCTTCATCTTTACTTTTCTAATGTAAATGCAAAGGACACAATTTCAATATCATCAAGACACCACAATTTCAACTTCCAAGAAATCAACAATAACACATTTCAAAATACCCATTAACATGCTAACAATGGAGGAGTCTGAGGAGAAGAGAGACAAAATAGCAGTCTCACAGTCGCAATGGCAGAGAAGATGAGAGGCGCGACAGACAACAGTCGCGAGATAACGGAGTGGCAGAGGATGATGGCGTTTGACCACAGGTAGTTAGAGCTGTCAATTTGTCAAGCCCCCTGTATATTGGCTCCAGCCCACATATTGGAGGGGTCAAAAAAACCTTATAATAAGGCCCGTTAAAAGAAAACCCCCAATACAAAAAAGCCCACAAAATTTTATGGGCTTAGAGGGCCCATAGGCCCATTTTCAAAAAAAATTCAATCATGTTTTGAACTAAAAAATATTTCAATTTTTTTTTCTGATTTTTTTGCATTAAACAATCTCATAGATGTTCAATTTGAATAAATGCATCTAAACACAAATCAGTCACATAATATAAGATTCTGGTATTTACTATTTATATATACACGAGAAATATATATTGCATAAAGTTAATAGCCTCAAGTAGGAACAAACGACATCATTCAATTCAACTAGTAAAGGTTTCAACTTTCAACTTCATTTATTTAATTAATGCAGCTATTTTCTCATACTCCGTACATGATTTTAATGATATGCATAAATAGTCTCAGCTCTTAAACTAAAACAATCATATGTGTTAATTATCAAGATGTTCTTCCAAGCATGCAATTAATCATAAATAATTTCATAACTAAGCTTCATACTACTCAGAAAAATAATTGTACATAGAATTTCTAAATCAATTTCAACTTATTCATTCACATCATAAATCATACGGTATGCACTAAATAAAATTTTTATTTTATGAAACAAAAACTACTAAAAAACTTATATTTGGTTTTTTGTTTTAAGGAACTTCAAAACTAAAACTAAAAGTATGTAGTAAATAAGAAACTGATGTAATCTTCTAATTTCCTATATATGTCTAATATGTCTAAGTATGGACAGAAACCAATGTACCTTATAATCGTATATGGAACACCAGAATCAGCCATATATTGCGCAGCCTTTCTTTTCCAAACCTAATCAATATGAAATGGTATTTAATTTTTATATGCTTGACTCTCAATAACAATGTCCGGTGGTTACCTTCCTAATTTTTTAAGGCTCCACCGTGTTTCTATGGGATTCCATCTCCCTTTGGTCTTTTTTCCCCAAAAGATTCCACCCCTTTTCCTTGGCACCTCAAATATGTTGGGATTCTTTAGCAATAATGCAAAACAAATCGCAACATTTTGACAACTCGTCCTCTCTCTATGCTTACATATGTCTTGATAAAGAGTAAACCCCCAAAAGGATTCTGAGAAGATTATGTCCCCTTATTTGTGCTAAAAATCACAAATATCATAATATAAAAACTAAAAAAAGCAAAAATTAAATGTCAGATCTTGTGCTCCATCCAAATTATGTTCCCACGTGTGATTTTGAAATGGAAATTATTTCATACTAACATCATATGAGCTTGATGTTATGCAGTAAGTAAATATTATGCAGTAACCAAATATCCCTCAGTTTTGTAGCACAATTCAGTAAGCTAAAAAAGACTTTTCTTAAGATGCATTTCATAGCAAAGAAAACCTATAATATTTACAAATTTTCAAATAACAACAGAATGAGCATCCTTTCTTTATGTTATCTGCCTTTTTCTTGGCATAACATCTTTTGAAAGTATGTCCAAATTTTTTGCAAAAAGTGCATCTTGGCCTATCCTCTTGTTTCTTTGGAACGAAAAAATTTTCATAGAGTTTTTGTTTTTGAGAACTTTTAAATCCAATACCAGCTTTGTCAAAGATTCCAGATTGTGATCCCATAATCTTTTGAAAAGTATCAGTGGATTTAACAAAGTTGGTAAGATCATTTTTGAGTTCTTCAACCTCTACTTTCAAAATTTCCTTTTCTGCATCATCTTCTGGAGGATGGGTTTTGACATTTCTTTTGTTTACAATAGAGAGTTGTTCAGACAACTTCTCATGAGATAACTGCAAGTCTAGAATGGTTTGTTCATATTTTTTATTCTTGGCTTGAAGTTCCTCATTTAACTTCTTTATTTCATAAAGTTGGTTTTTAAGAAAGCCACATTTATGAGACAAAGTGTTTGAGTCATTCAAAAGATTGTCAAATTCTATTTCTAATTGTTCACAATTAGGACAAAGTTCAAATATGATTACCTTTTCAGTTTCTGAGTTCGTCATAAGACAGAGGTTGGCCTCCTATTCCTTTTCTTGTTCCGAGGATGAGTCATCACTATCATCCCACGTGATCATCATTGATTTGTTTTTGTAGGGAAATCTTCTAGAGTTCTTTTTGTTCAGAGGACACTCAGTTTTGTAGTGACCCAGCTTGTTGCATCCAAAGCAAGTAATCTGACTTTTGTCAATTTTTTCTTTTTGAGGAGATCTTTTATCCTGTCCTTTACGATTTATCATCCTCTGGATTCTTCTGGAAATTAGAGCAAGTTCATCCTCTTCCTCAAATAGAGGATAGTCTGTACTTTCTTTCTTTGTGGCTTCTTCAGCTCTTTTGGAAGATGAGCTTTCTGTTTGGCTTGATTTTAGAGCTATCATTTTTCCTTTTTTGCTTGGTTTGTCAGCCAGCAACAGAGGTTCATGAGCTCTTAGAGTTCCAACCAGATCCTCTAATTTCATGTTTGCCAAGTCTCTTGCTTCGGTGATGGCAGTCACCATTGGCCTCCATTCTTTTGGTAAACTTCTCAAGATTTTTCTTATCCTCTCTTGAACAGAATAAACCTTTCCAAGAGATCTCAAGCTGTTAAGTATGATTGTCAGCCTTGAGAACATTTCATCAATCGTTTCATCCTCCTTCATCTCAAATAACTCGAATTCTCTAACTCCCATGTCAATCCTTGCTTCCTTTACGTGGCTTGATCCTTCATGATGAATCTTTAGAGTGTCCCAAAGTTCCTTGGCGCTTTTGCATTCTTCAACTCTATCATATTCTTCCCTGCTCAAAGCACACGTTAGAAATAAATGAGCTTTAGAGTTTAGGAGTACCTTAGCATTTTCATCAGTCGTCCACTATGCTTGAGGTTTCTCGTCGGAGGTTGCATCTGTGTTGTTGATTCTGATGACATGATCCCCGTTCTCAACTACAGACCACATGTTGTTATCTTGTGATATGAGAAACAATCTCATCTTACCTTTCCAGTGGTAGTAATCTGTACCATCAAAGTAGGGAGGTCTGGTGGAGGATCCTCCTTCAGGAACATACTTAGCTTTTGACATTCTTCTTTGGATCTTTTTCTCTTACACGGTTAGATGTAATATTTCTAGAAAACCTTGCTCTGATGCCAATTGATGGAGCTAAATATCACTAGAAGGGGGGGTTGAATAGGGATTTTGGCGTTTAAAAATATTTTAACGAGCTTATGAATTTCTGTCCTCTCTGAGAGGATGCGATGGAGGATGGAAATTCAAACTCTTTAATCAAGAACAAAATAAATGCAGGAAGAGTATAACGAGATAGACACACAACTTTTATACTGGTTCACCCAAATATGGCTACGTCCAGTCCTCACACTCTTGTGAGATTTCACTAACAATCAATCAGATCAACCTCTTACCGAGGATGATTACACTTTGTGTATTTTCAAGCTTCACCAAGCTTACAATCAATTTTCAAATATTTTCAAGTACAACTTACTTAAAAATTACATAATGATATGTGTATGATTGCACTCTCTTTTCTTAAACACTTTCTAAAAAGATATTTCAAAGATCTAGTGTATGGATGTAGAAAGTTTGAAGAGAGGATGAATATTGCTTTTGATAAACTTAAGATTCTTGATCTTTTTCTGCAATATTGTTGTGTGTTTGTTGAAGAAGAGCTTCCTGCTTTTTATAGAGTCCTTGACAGCTCTTCCATGTGTTAAAACAACTTCATGACCGTTGAGGAGGATGCATCAAAGAGTCCAATGGTCTTTGAGCTGAAATTACAGAACTGCCATCCAGCTGTCCAGTCCATCCTCAGCCTTGAGGTTCAAACCTCCTAGGTACTAGGTCCTTTGTAGCCTTTTTCTTTTTTCTTTCTCCAAGACATGAAAAGGCTATTTCTTTGACTATGTGAGCTATAGCCGTCTGATTTCGTGTAGTACCAGGTTTGAATTCAACTTTTGAAGAATGATGTGACAAATTGTTCAACCTTTTACCTAGTACTAGCCGTCCTCTACCTAGAACAGCCTATCCTCGTACTAGTCAAATGTGCTTTCTGACCTCTTTAGATAATATGATTTATTGGGTCATTCTTGGTTACAATTTTGACATCTTAACCTGATTGAGAATCATGGTTACGTTGCTGGATGTATACAAAGCTTTTATGAGGCCATCCTCGCGTAGGTTCAGCCCTTCCTCTAGCTTGCAAATATGATGGTTTTGAGTCATATGTTCATCCTTTTTGTCTTTATAATTAATAACCTGTTTTCTACTATAAATCCACTCAAGAGCACAAATTAGTCCTTAATCACAATCATAATCTCTTAAATAATTTTGTTATCATTAAAATCAATTGAGTGAGATTTTGTCTCAACAGGGAAAACAACACGCAGCAATTTTAGCTTATGGTCAGGTATACACAGAAACTTGCATAAATTTTATGAAATTGGAAATAAGAAAATCCAATAGTCATAGAGTGGATAGTTTTGATCGGAGCAACCATACTTTCATGGTCCACGAGACAGTAGTTCCAAAGGAAGGGCGACCAATTGGTCACTTCAGTGTAAACCTTCCTAACAAGTGGTGCGATTGTGGGAAATATCAAGCTAAACATATGTCTTGTTCATATGTCATAGCAGCATGTTTTAGCATAAAATATAATTATTGGAGCCTTATACCTGATGTGTACAAGGAGGAAACGGTACTAAAAGTCTACGACGAAGTGTTCCCACCTATACCAAACAAAGGATATTGGCCAGAATATCAAGGTGTTAAGGTGTGTCACAATCCACTAATGCGGAGAGTCAAGAAAGGTCGCCCAAAGAACAAACGCATTAGAACAGAAATGGACACCACAGAAACAGTACAAAGAAAATGCGGATTATGTCGGGTTTCTGGTCATACTAGGAAACATTGTCCAAACGCTGCGGGAACATCTACTCAAATTTAATGTATTTTGTATTTTGTTTCACTTTATTTCATGTATTTTTTTTAATGTATTTTCTTTAAAATTTTAATATAATTTTCTATTTTTAATTATCATCATTTAAAATAATAATAATAATAATAATAATTATAAGTATTATTTATTTTTTATTATTAATGTATTATTTATAATAAAAATAACTATTATTATTATTTATAACTAATTAATAATATTAATAATAATTTTTTAATGTATTATTATTATTATTATTATTTATTAATGTATTGTTATTTATTTATTAATTATTATTATTATTATTATTTACTAATGTATTATTATTAATATTATTATTATTTATTAATTATTATTATTATTAATGTATTATTATTATTATAATTCATTAATTATTAAAAAACTTAAAAAAACAGAAAAAGACAAAACAAAAAAAAAACCCAGTAGGAGGTCACACCCCCAGCCAGCGACCTCCCACTGGGTCTGCAAAAAAATCCCTCTTCAGGAGGTCGCACCCCCCGTAGCGACGTGCAGCTTGGCCCAAAAAATAGGACATTTTGGTAAAACTTTTTGAAAAGGTGGCAATTTGGTAAAGTTTTTCAAAAAAAAGGGATATTTTGACAAAAAAAACTCTACCATTTTGATCATAAACCACAAAGTTGATACTTACATTTATGTGTGAAGAAACAAGTTGACTTTCAAACAAAGACTAGATAATTGAAGTTGCTATCTCTCGACTGTATAGTTCATTAATAATAATAACAAGACTTAAATATAATTTTGATAATTTATCTTTTATTAAATATTTGTTTTAATTTTTTATTTTATTTTTTAATTTATTTTGATCCTTTATATTTTATAAATTGTGTTTTTTAATTCTTTTCATCATAACTCTTTTAAATAACTGTAAAATTATTATCGTGAACAATTAAAATCTATTTTTGGATCAGTGCAATCTTAATAACAATGAAGTGAAAATATAATTTACATATGTTTCAAAGTATGTAAAAATAATTTTTTCAAGTGCAAACTTTTAACTGAGTTAAATGGATATTTTTTTTGAAATAATATTATATTCTTACATATTGACAATTGTTAGAATGGATTCTAATAACCTGATGTTGTTATAACTTTTGTTTTGATTATGACAATGACTAAAATACACTACTTATTAAAAAAATTGTTGTGATTGTGACAAGAATTAAAGTACACCACTTATAAAAAATTAAAATGAATAAAAATAAAAATAAATGACCCAAAATGAATATTAGGTAAAGAATAATACTCATAATTACGGGGACAAGGAAAAACAAAACACAAGAATAATTATTATCCCTCGATTTATACCCCAACCCATAAATAATTTGAGTAAAAAATAAAGATAACATTTTTAAATTCTTTAAATTAAAGTCTATCTTTGGTTTTCGTATATAAATCTTTTCGTAATATTTAAACAAATAAATGATTAAAATTATATTTAATCCTAATTATAACAATAATAATATCCCTAAGAATAAGCTCTGGTCATAATGAAATTTTCGTCCATTGTCCACAATCGTCAATTGCTTTTATTTCCAATATATTATTACTGTAGCAGTGAGAAAAAAAATTATATTGGGTTTAGAATTTCCATCCAATTTTTCCTATAAATTTACTTATAAAAGTTTCAAAAGATAAACAAATCACTAATTTTTTCAAACTCAAATTAACTTTGCAAAATTAAAATCTCCCAAAATGAAAGATAGAGTAAAAGAAACATTTGAAATAAAAATGATGATATTAATGAGTTAAAAGAGAGAATTTAAGTGAAAGAGAAAAGAGAGAACCCGAAGAGGAGGTAACCATGATGTGGATAAGAGAGATGAAAGTGTTGAAGAAGAGAGGGCCAATGGTGGGTGTGAATTTGGAAGAGAATATTCCAATAAGGGAATTTGGTGTGGTTTATGAGAAGTATGAGAGTTGCCAAGAAAAATAGCTCAACTTTTTTTTATAAGCAAAAATTTCATTCTCCATCCCCTTTAACCATTGGATTATGCATTTTCTGCTCCAGTTAGAAACACTTTGTCTCATTATTTTTTTATAAAAGTTTTCTACTATCTACTTTCGTCGATAACTAAACACATCTTTTTAATTTGATATGTCAGCATTGACTTTCAAAATCATAATGGAACACTAAGAAATTAAAAACGTAAGAAATTAGAGAGGTCAAATTGTTATTTTAAAAATAAAGAGATCAAAATTGCACAATTAATAAATTAAATAGACTAAAAATATAATTAAACTTTTTAAAAAACAAGTTTAAAATAGAGAAATAGTGTGCAAGTTCATAAGATAGAATTGACCCGCAACTATACAAAAATTGAAGTCAAACAATGGCTCAACATTCGGAAAACGGAGGTCAATAATAACATGCTAATCTAAAATTCAACAAAAGTTGGCTTCCAATGATTGAACAAACATTAATAGCCCTTGACAAGTCTAACAATTTTAGTTTACTCTATAAATTCCTCAGTTGAAGATGTGAATGTAGTCCATATGGAACTAGGAGAGAAAAAAAAAAGAATAAAAAAAAAAAGAGGAGAATAGATGCACTGAGGGAGAGGAAGAAAGGGTGAGAGAGAGAAGAAATGGTGAGAAAGAGAAGAAGAGAAGGAGAAAGAAAAAAAAATTGACGAAATAAGAAAAAGAGAAAGGAAGAGTGCACTTTTGCTAGAAGTCAAGGTAGAAAAGAGTTGAGAGTATCATCATCTTCTCAATTATTTTGGAAATCAAAAGGTGGGTTTTTCTTTTCCTGTTTACCTTCATGCATGTATAAGATAATGTCTACCATAAATTAGAGATTTGGGGTTTAAGGGTTTGAAATGAAGAAAGATATTTTTTTTTATGATAGATTTAGGGATTTTGGAATAGATGGTTAAAATAGTTCATGCATGTGAAGTTCTATGACTGAAATTGAGAATAGATTATTGTAGAGTTGAATTTACTTGATGACATGAAATTATGCTCTTTTGATGTGTTTGAAATTAACAGCTCTACAGTTTCACTATTGTGACAAATTAGGTTGAGTGAATTGACATTGTGATGTTTTTTGATGTATTAATTGCTTGATTTATTTTGGGGCTGTTTTGGGAAAAAAGTATATCTTAATCATGTTTCCTTAATTTTTATTTTACATTATATGATTAATATGATATAATTGACTTAATAGTGTATGTTATCATAAGAATTTGCTAGGTTGTGTGTAAATTCTGTCGCGGCCTAAAATTTCGAGTGTTTCTCGAATTCAATGGAATCGCCACCAAAGTTTATTTTAAAATAGAGAAAATATTGGAAAACCCTTAAAAATAAAAATAAAAAAATGGTATTTGAAATCAAATTTTGAGTTCGGAGTCGATTATGCATAGGGAATGTATTAGCACCCTACAACATCTGTTAGAAAACGGTTACCTATAATTAATTATACAAAATTAATATTAACTTAAATATACTTGTTTCTCCTTATTATTAAATATGAATATCAATTGTTTTTTAAAATAAATGTGTGCTTAAAAAAGAGAAGGAAAAAATAGATTTTTTATTAATGTGCTTAACAAGAGTGCGATCTTGCTCCTACGTATCTCCCAATGCGATCGAGAATCAAAGTTACGTAATTCTTGGGTAGAAAATGCGGATGTGTTGATTGCTTTTAAAGAAATTGTGTTTTGTTGTTGATACAAAAAAGAGTTGTTTTGATGAGAGAAAAAAAGAAAGAAACGTTTGATTTGAATAATTATTTTGAAAAAAAATGAGTTTTAAGACTATCAAGTTGTAGAACTCGTGTCTCAAAAACTCAAGGAGTAAAAAAATGTCTCATCCAGTTAATTCGTTTAAGAATATCTTTTATTATTTTCGGTTTTAAAATTGAGTTTTAAAGCCACCAAGTGGTACAACTTGTGTCTTAACAACTCAAAGATTAAAAATATGTCACATCTAATTAATCTAATATTTATTTATTGTGAATGTTTTTTCTTAAAAAAAAATAAGCAAACACATAGAGAGAGAAATAAGTTTCATTGTTAAGAGAGAGAGTGAGAGAGAACAAACACACAAAAAATGGCCACGAAAGGGGAGTTGCCTGCGGTGGTGGTTCGTCGAGGGTCGAAGTTGACGGTGGTGGCTGAGTGGACGCTCTAGCGGTAGCGTTCGTGGTGGTAGTTCGTCGGAGGTCAAAGTTGACGGAGGTGGCTGTGTGGACGCTCTGACGATAATGCTCGTGGTGGTGGTTTGCGAAAGTTGATTTGATAATGGTTTCCTAAGGGATTTGCAAAGGATGATGAAGGTGGTGATGTGTGGCTCATGCTCTCTCTAACTCTCTACATTTTAAGAAGATGGTGGTTTTCTTTGTTGATCTTAGAAGGAAAGAAGAACTCTATTTCCTCTATTCTAATTTTTTAGGAAAATAAAACTCTCTCCTTGAAACCAAAATTTGGTTCTCAATTTATAGGCTACAAGGATGAATCGTTGCGTCCATGAGATAAATTGAGTTCCGGTTATTCTATTGTTTTGTATAAATTATGGAGTGACAAGTGAAGATGAGACTTCTACTTTTTGGTGGAGTGAAAAGTTTGTGAAGATGGGACTTCTACTTTTTGATGGAGTGCAAAGTTGGTGAAGATTTAAAATGAGGGAAACATGAAAGCTTAAAATGTGGAGGAGGGAAGCTTGTACTATTTCTACCAAAAACATTATTTTTATTTGTTTGTTAGTTATTGTTACTTTTTATTTATTTTTGTTATATTTTTATATTGGACACTTTGTTAAAATACCAATGAAAATGTGAGCTCAGTTATTGGAATAGATTTATGAGTTTAATTTTGAAAATTTTTTACTACAATAAAATGTGATCGTAAATATATAAAATTAAAGACATTATTATGACGTATTATTTTTTTGAATTTTTTTAAATGGCCGGACAAAATTGGAGTACTACATATTCGTATATATTTACTAGATGTTTGAATAAAGTGAGAAGTATATGATTCATTCTAGCTAGATAAATTCTCTGTTTTATATACGACGGAAGTGAGGGTAAGTGGGACACCGTTTACGGACGTAATTATATCAAATCTTACCAAAATAAAGTTACTAACAAAAATAAGGCAGTGGTAAAAACTAATGTAGTATTTATGACATGCTTGTTAAGTATGGTTTAAGTCATTAGATTACTCACGTCTAATGGCTTAAATATTTAGAAAAAGTCGAAGTTATACATAGAAAAGGTAACTCGAGAGTAACTATAAAGGAAGAGAAACTCATACGATAAATGTGTCCTTGAACTAGAATGTTAATTGTTTTGGTTCCATCCCTTGAGACCCACTGAGATGTAATCTCATCCCACGTTATTTAAATTTTTACAAGTAAAAAGACTTAGATCAAGAGCTAGAGAAATGAAGCATAGCAGTTTATGCTATAGTTTGGTTAAAATTTCTAGAAAATTATTTTGAACCATGGATGTGTTATGTACTCCATTTTTTTGCTCTTTCTTTTGAATGATTAGTATGTATATTAATATATTTGCATGACTTTGTTTCAGAATTGTATTTACCATCTCTTTTGTCGAATTATGCTAACGCTCAAGTTATAGATAATTAACTTGTGGTGTTACACTTATTCCACAATTTACCCTAAAAGAACCTCCACCTCCAAATCATTAGCTGAAGATCGTGGCAAACAAGCAACAAACAGTGGCACAATCTTTTTTAGAAGCAGAGCATAGAGCTCTAGAGCTCTACCAGCTGCTACATGTGAGTTTCAATGGCTAACCTACTGACTCAAGGATTTATAAGTTCAATGTTCTGATGTCCTTGCACTTTACTGTGACAACAATAGTGCTCTATGCTTCTAACCATATTTACTAGTGATTATAGTTGATATATAAATTTACTAGTGATTATAGTTGATATATAAATATGGCCACAATAATTCAACCATCGATTGAGTCTTTGATTTATATGTGTTGGTCTTCAATTGATTTATAAAATCTTGGTTGAATGGTTTATTGACGAATCCTAAAATGTCTACATTATGATCCATAGATAAAACCATTTAGTGAATGTGCTTGAATAATGTAATCTATAGTTGAATGGATCCATGATGGGTAAAATTGTATGTAATCTATAGTTGAATGGATCCATGATGGGTAAGATTGTAACAGCCCGACCCTTACCGTTATTGGCATTGTTAATCACAACATTAAATAGTGAGTTTTTGCCTTCCGTGGGAATAGAACCCGGTACCTAGGGGATAAGTACCACCGTCCATCCATTCCCACTACCAATTGAGAATGGATGGACTGTGGTACTTATCCCTTAGGTACTGGGTTCGATTCCCACAGAAGGCAAATACTCGCTATTTCCAACGGTGGGAAAGAGGGACGATAAGGCCGTGATTAACCGTGCCGATAACGGTAAGGGTCGGGCTGTTACAAAAATCATTTAAACTCTTTATGTAATAGTATGATTTGATATCTTATGACTATTCATGATATAATTGGCAGAACCATTGTAACCTACATGAAAAGATATACCCCGCGTCCACTTTATCTATAAATATGTCTTGTGACATATGTTATTTTTATTCAAGTAAGATTGAAGTCATTGTATGTCTGTCCATTGAAGCTTGAGAAAGAAGGGGAAGAGATCCTATTCTATAATCATTCAATAGCATTAAAATCAACTTTAAAAGGGTTAATTATTCATGACATAATATGTTAATATATTTTATGCTTGTCATGATATGCAATATATTCTAATATGTGACATTAGAGCTCTTTCATTTTCTTTCTTATAGACTCAACTTCATCTTTGAGATTAGTGTTGATATGGACTAGTATTAAACTTGTCCATAATAGACAACACCAGAAAAACCATTGAATTTTACAATTATATTAGATATTATCATGCTTCACCCATACTAGATTGCATTTTCCTTTTTTTCCATCTCCTTCTTGCCCCCATCCCAACTTCACCCATACATGATGTGCAATATATTCTAATGTGTGACATTAGAACATTTTCATTTTCTTTCTATAGAGCCAACTTCATCCTTAAAGTGACTGTTGATATAGACTAGTATTAAACTTGTCACAACCATTGAATTTTGCAATTATATTAAATATTGTCATGCTTCACCCATACTAGATTGCAGTTCCCTTTTTTTTCCATCTCCTTACCCCTCAATTACGTAACTTTGCAAAAAAATGGCCGCCAATCTAATAAGAAAAATAAAATTTCAAAGAGGCCAATACTACAATACAATACCCCTAAACCAATGATGAAAAAAAGGAAAAAGAATCTTACGGTGTCACTTGACAAAAGAGGGACAAAAATCCCAAATAATACCCCATAAGCAAACAAAAGGGAAATGTTCAAAGAGATGAAAATAACGACATAATAAAGAGAAGTTAGTTAGTCTAAAAACTAAAAAAGAATTCATTGTGGTAGAAGGAGATGTAATCAAGTGTGAAAAAAACAAAACAAGATTTGATAAAATTAGAAAATTCAACTTTTGTTCTAGTATGATCTATTATAAACAAGTTTAATATTAGTCCATTATGTAAAATTCATAGTCAATCATGATTATATTTTTTCTTTTTTCTAGTTTTCTCTTTATTGAAACATAATTAAAAAGAAGTGAAAACTTTTTAATTTCATGCCTTTATAAAAGTAACTTTAAACTTAAAAAAGTTCAAGTAATCTTTTTCTCATGCTAATTCTTCATTTCTTTTAAATATTATTAACATCCAAAACAAATGAAAATATGAGATTTCTATAGTTTTCTTTGGAATTTTCTTTTAAATATTCAAAATATAATCGAGTAAAATATGGTGCAACTTTTGCATAATACCAAAAGCTACCGTAGATTGTCACATCTTTTTCTTCTTAAAACTGTTATTTTAAATCTTTTAAGAGACAACAAATTATTCCCGTATTAAACTTAGGATATGTTAATGCTAGAGTAGTTTAGCCTAATACTCAAGATGATTTTTGAAAGAGTTAGCCGTAAGATTCTACAAAAGACCTATTCCATTTTGTTGTTGTTTAATCATTTTATAAATAAGTATTTTAAAAAAATAATATATATTAATGATGTAAATTGGTTTGATTAGAAAACATTCAATTGTCTCCTATGTAAAATTCAGTTGGTAAGTGCACAAATATTGATACATATATGTTTCAATTTAAATATGTAATTTCACATTTCTCCGCACTTAAGATTTTTAGTCTAACCACTAAACTATTTAATAAAAAAAAGTAAGAATTCAATTCAAATCTCACAATGACTTAGTTTGAATCTTGTTAATGTGAAATCCTCGTAGTGGTGTAATATATAAACATTTATGTTAAAAGCTCTTTAAATTTTGAGACTTTTCCTTACTCTAATGAATTCTTATATAAAACTCATCTTGTGTAAAGCCTAAATATTTTGTCCATCATATATATCAAATTAGTATTTAATGTAAAAGAGAATATTAAATTTGGATTTCAAATTTTTAAATACTAACTATTTCGGCCTTTGATAAAAAAAAAAGAAACTAATTTATTTTTTGTCACAATTTTATAAAAAAAGAAAATCAACTCAGATACTAAATTGACATCTAAAAATAAATTAAAAATGATTAAATATATTTTAGGTATTCTAAAAAATTTCAAATCTTATATTAAAAAGAGATATAGTATAAAAAAAGTGTAAATAAAGAATCATGTATGACGTCATAAATTAATTTTATAAAAATAATTTAAATCTAAAATATAAAAATTTTATATGGTATGACAGTCAATCTATTCTGTACCACTTATCAAATTATTTCTATATCAAATAT
>JBBPBQ010020321.1:6665339-6706234 GCA_037974755.1 Cicer yamashitae | reverse complement strand
TTTTTACATAAAAATATATTACAGAGAGATTAAACTAATTATGTTTATTGACCGTGCTTATATAAATTTAAATTAATTATAAGTAATTTAGAAAATTTGAAATTATATTATAACTACTAAACAAAAATTATGTTAAATTTGAGTGACTTCATAGTTAATTATGATTTATTTTAAATTTACGGAAAATGCAATCTTAAAATGAAAAATTTAAAAATAATTAATTTTTATTTTGAAACAATTTTTAAAACAATGTTTAATTTCTTCATTAGAAATAATATTTTATTACATTTAACCATTATTTACTTAATATTTCTTAAAAGATATAATTTTATTATTATATATATTATATAATAAAAAGAACTTAAACGTATTTTTTAGGTGTTTTTATGTGATTTTTTTTACTTTTTTTTGTTTAGATTTGGTGTCATCGTTTTTTGGTTATAATAAATTTGAAGAAAATTGTTAATTTAAAGAAATTATGGTTAATTAAGTATAAAATTATTTTTTATAAAAGTGTAAAATTATTTTTTGATGACAAATTAAACCTATTAAAAAATAGTTAAGATAATTTTCAAATATCCCCAAAACAATAATTAGAAATTAAGAAGAAGAAAAAACCTGTAAAAAAAAAAAGAGAATAGAATTATAAGCTGTGACACAGCAGCATCACGATAAATACTGCTCGAATAGACAAATAGCAAAAAGAAAAGCTAAATTCAAATTTTCTTTCCACTCTAATACGCCACGTGGCGCGTGCATTTAATCATGGAGAAAAGCGAGTGGGCCAAACAACACCACCCAATAATCGCTAAAGCCCTTTGAGCCAAATAAATAAACGAATATTACGAATTTTCCGGGAATTTTTTTTCTCTCAAGAAAATCATGTTCAAAAAAGAAAATTCACCGATTCCTCTTTTTTAGCTTCACAGAAAAAAATCACAATTTTTTTTCAAAATAAAAGTAAAAATAAAAAAGCGACGACTTTTTCGAATATGATTATTGATATTGATTTGTCCCAATTCATTCATGAATTGCGCTAGGGTTTCGTAATTTCAGAGGGTTTTTTTTGATAAATAAATTAGCTGCAAAGTTTTCTTCTTTTTTCGATTTTGCGTTTCGGGTTGTTGTTTGAGAATCGAATTTTAGGTGTTTGGAGAAAGTTCTGAGAGGGGAAAAAATTATGATGGCTGCTTCTTCTTCTTCAGCTACTGTCGCAGTTGAGAAAGCAACTAGCGATCTTCTTATGGGTCCTGATTGGACCATGAACATCGAAATTTGTGATTCCATCAATTCTAATCATTGGTAATCTTCAATTATAAGAAAAGGAGAAAGATAGATAGCATATCAATTTCAAAACTTTTATTTTTTGGTTTTTAAAGGGGTTGACTTTCATCATCTACCACATGTTTGTGATTATGCTTGCTTTTGAATTTCATGTTTCATGCAGATGTTTATGGGTTTTTGTTATGATAATGAAATTTGGGGCAAACTTTTGCTATTTTTAGTTTTTTATTTTTATTTTGGGGGTGTTGTTGAGGATATTACTTTATCATGTTTTTTTATGAAGAATTAATCAAGGGGGTTAATTAATTAATCAGATATGATTTTCCCAAAAATTTCTTTTATTATTATTTTTTTATTACTTCTAATTTTTCTCATGCACAATTTTTGGTATCAAAGTTTAACAATAATTTTTAGTAGTGGATTTTAGGAGAAACTAGTCTGTCAACTTGCTTTTCTCTACTTTCGTTTTTGTTTACTTCAATGAATTAGTAATTGGGATATTAACAGTGAATTTTTAAACTGAATATTTGATATTATTAATTTATCAGGCAACCAAAAGATGTGGTAAAAGCTGTGAAGAAGAGATTACAGCATAGGAGCTCTAAAGTTCAAATACTAGCTCTCACGGTACTTTCCTTATTTACCTCTAGTTGTTCTTTGTAGCTGTGCCTTTCAATACTTAAATTTGAAATTCATTTGTTTTAAACTTGATGATTTATGGTTTCTGGTTATCTGTTGCTTAGCTTCTGGAGACTATGGTGAAGAACTGTGGTGAGTATGTGCACTTTCAAATTGCCGAGAGGAGCGTATTGGAGGAGATGATAAAGATTGTAAGAAAGAAGGTAAGGTGGTGGTGGTGATTGGAAACTTCAGATGCATTCTATTTTAATTTGCACATTTGATTGGAAAATGTTCCTTTTAGAGCAGTGAATATCAAAGTTAAATGCAAAGATCATGACTTAATTTACTTTATTATAATGGCATCTGATGTTGTTGTTGTTTAACAGCACCTTGTGCCTTGTTTAATTTATATCCAAATCAAGTTTGATGCACTACTCCTGTATATCATTAATGGCCTATATGTTATAATGTCTACGTTCTAGTGGGAGATTTATCATGTGATCCTACATTCAACCATTGCATTCATCATTATATTTGTATATATTTCAAATGCAGTTTCCTTAATTCCCTCCATGTTAGATAGGGTATGGGATCATGGACTGAAAATTATCTGAAAACTGATGTGGTATTTCCAAGTAAAAATAAAATACTATAATGTTAAGTTGGCCCTCTTATGATTAATTAGTTGACCTGAACATGTATCAGCGTTGTCAAATAGCGGCTATAGCATAGCGGAATTCGAACAAATTACAATTGCTCTGCAATAATGGTATTTAGTACTAAGTGTGGTCAAATAGAGGTTATAGCGGCACTATAGCGTAGCGGAATTTGAACAATCCACTATTTTTTGGAACTGTGATTGACAACGCTATGTATATCCAAAACAATGTTAGTATTGATGCTTTTTGGATATAGTGGAACTTTATTTATGTTTGATAACTAATGTGTATGTGTGAGCTATTTAAATATTTTTATATTCTTGTGGGTTGTCTCATCTGACATAAATGCATGTAATGATAATTTAGGCAGACATGCATGTGAGGGATAAAATTTTAGTACTGCTGGACTCGTGGCAAGAGGCGTTCGGCGGTGCTGGTGGAAAATATCCTCAGTACTATTGGGCATATGAGGAATTAAAGGTAAGTGTATTGCTGTCTATTCAATAATATATCTTGATTATCGTTTATCTAATCTTGATAGCTTCATGTGCAAAGCCGGATGTCAGATTGTCAAAATTGTTGTTCACTTAAAGTCCGTTGATTTTCTATAAAATAATAGCCACTATTTCATTTTACGGGTGAAATTTCACTTTTGGACATTTTTAGAAAACAAATTATGTTATTATATGTTTTTCCAAATTTGTATTTTATAACTTAATTTGGCACCTCAATAATTTGTATACAAATCTTTTTTTATTTTGCAATTCTCTCGGGACAAATAGTTAGATTGGATGAATAATCGAGGTAATGTTTTGTTTCAGAAAACATTTTTTATTTTCAGTTTCGTGTTTTCAGAGTTTTGTACCGTTTCCGTTACAAAACTTGAAAAATAAAAAATAAAGTAAAAACACGGTTGCATAGAAAAATGTTTCCCGTCGTCAAACAAGCCCTAAGGTTGCCTACCGAACCTCAGTGTGAAGAACTATCCCCATGTAAGACCCAACCATCATCGCATTTTTCGCAAAATTACGTTGAACTATGGTATTGAAATTGCATTAATATCCGCAAGATCATAAACCATAACTACATTTGAATCATAATTCAATGGCTGCTAAATCATATCATAAACTTATTGTGTTGGATTTTATAAATGACAGCGATCTGGAGTTTCTTTTCCGAGGCGTTCACCAGATGCAGCTCCAATATTTACTCCACCTCTAACTCATCCATCTTTAAGACATATGCAAGCTGGATATGGGATGCCAAGCAATTCTTCAAAAACACTAGATGAAACAATGGCAACAGAGATCGAAAGTTTGAGGTGAAACTCTTTTTTTGTCTGGTCACCTATGCTTCTGCTGATTTCTTGTGTCACTGAACTTCTATGTGTGACCAACATAATATTTTTTTGGCCAACTTTTCCCCTTAAATCCTCAGTATGTCAAGCTTGGAGTCCATGCGGCATGTGTTGGACCTATTGAGTGACATGCTACAAGCTGTAAATCCCAGTGACCGTGCGGTATGTTTAACAGTGTTGTTTGGCCTTTCTAAATCCTCTTTGCAACTAAGTAAAATGGTTAAGTGTTTGTTTTTTATGCTCTATAGGCTGTAAAAGATGAAGTAATTGTTGATCTTGTTGATCGTTGTCGCACCAACCAGAAGAAATTGATGCAGATGCTGACAACAACTGGGTTAGTTCCATTAAACTGGTTATAACATTTGGCGACACACCAAAATATAATTGTGTGTTGCTTTTGAAGTTTGTGTGTCCATAGGATTTATGGAATATTCATATATATTTTACCATAATGGTTATGTTGTAGGGATGAGGAACTTCTTGGGCGGGGCCTCGAACTGAATGATAGTATTCAAAGTTTGCTTGCAAGGCATGATGCAATTGCTTCCGGCACTTCTTTTCCAATTCAAGGTGCAAGTTCCAGTACTATGTCACCTGAAGTTCACTCCAGTGTCAATCAAAATGAAGTAAAGAGCTCCAGCCCCTCCGAGTCTGTTTCAACACCTAAAGCTACCCCTCCTGCCACAGTTTATTCTGAAACAAGGGGCGAGAGTGATGAAGAGGAAGAAGATGAATTTGCACAGCTAGCTCGAAGGTATCGTTATGTATCTTAAATTAATATTACAGTGCCCATGGTTATTATGGAAACAATTTTCTTATCCATT
Organism: Cicer yamashitae; assembly: GCA_037974755.1. Taxonomy (NCBI): domain Eukaryota; kingdom Viridiplantae; phylum Streptophyta; class Magnoliopsida; order Fabales; family Fabaceae; genus Cicer; species Cicer yamashitae. The sequence continues at coordinate 6,701,489 of JBBPBQ010020321.1, read as the reverse complement.
GCACCTTCATATGAATTTAGGATGTGTAACATGACTAACATCCAAAAACAAATAGTTTAGTACTCCCTCTGTTCCTTTATAACTGTTGCTATTGTAGAAGAATTTTGTTTATATTTATTTGGCGTTTTCAATGTGAACACTAATTATTGTTTTGTCAATAATACCTTAACTATTTACTGTAGAGAGAGAAATAGGTGGAAGAATGAGATAATAAATAGTTAAGGGTATTATAGAACAAGACAAATAATTCTATCAAAAGTAACAAAATTATTGGTACGACTAAATAACCTTAGAACGACAACTAAAAAGAAATGGAGGTAGTATGTCTGCTAATAACATGCATTTTGGGTATATTCATGTGTGGATTTGCATGGACAACAGGACAAGTTAATTATCTACTGATTTCGTTTAGCTGAAATAGGAATCTTTGCATGAAGTGTTTCTTGTTTTTTAAATTTACACTACATGCCATTTCATTCTATCCTATTTGACAAGCTCAGCTCTATATTATAAGCATGTAAATATTTTCTCATCATCAAAGATTTTCCTGTAAATTGCAATATGCAACATGTTGCAGGTCAGACTATGGTTAATCAAACTGTTCAATTATGTCAGTAATGTTTTAATCAATTAATTATTTTGAACTCTTTACTACTGCAGGCATTCTAAGACACAGTCAGTGACTTCAAAAGATGCTACAATTGGATCTAGTGAAAATTCATATGTGCCAGAGCCCTCAACATCCAATGCATTAGCTCTTCCCGACCCACCGGCACCTATTAGTACTTCAAAAGATCAGGACATCATTGACTTACTAAGCATCACTTTGTCCTTGACGCCATCTTCTCCGCCGACATCATATCTGCCGTCAGCCCCTAGCCAAGGGATGCATCAGATACCTGCTCCATCTAAAACCGAAGGTTATTCTTATGCTCCTCAAACATATCCTGGAAATTTGCCATACAACAACAGTTATGTTGCTCCTTGGGCTCAACCTCAATCTAAATCAGAGTTTCAAACACAGCAACCTCGACAACAGATGTATCAATCTCAGCCCCAACCCACAACCCCTCCCTCACCTCAACAATTGCACACACGTTATGAATCCGAGCAAGCGCTGCATCATCAACATTCCCAACAGCCCCAATCGGAATTTCCTCAATCACAGTCACAGAATCAACACCGTCAATATAACCCTCCTCAGCCTCAACATCATCCACATTTACAGTCTCAACCACAACCACAGTTGCAAATACAGTCTCAACCTCAGCATCAACCACAATTTCAGAACCAACATATTCAATACGCTGCAAGATATCCTCCACCGCCATGGGCTGCTACACCCGGATATGCCAACTATCAAGGCCATTTATCAGCTCCAAATGCGATTTCGACTTCTCAAGGAAATGCGACAGCATCTTATCCTCCTGCACAAGGGGTTAGTAGGCCCTTGCAACATAATAATTCATTCCCTTCACAAGGAATAGATCCTAGAGGGAATTCTGGACAAAGACCCTTTGTTCCATCTTACAGGCTATTTGAAGATTTGAATGTGTTTGGAAACACTGATGGAAGGGTAAGTGGTACATCATCGAACGTGTCGGGGACAATGGGACCCGGTATGGTTGGCGGACGTAAGTGAAAGTTTTAATTTTATATTCATCTATGTATAAAAAAGAATGTGATGTTGATAATTTGATGTGCTGTATACCAGTATTGCTAGCTTCTTCACATTTGCAATTTATGTAAGTTTTTTAGATTGATGGAAGTCATTAGTTGAGTGCTACCTAACTCAGATGACAGACATGGAACATTCTTTGATATAAGATTTTAGTTTCTGGTAGTGGTTCTTATCTTCAAGTTGTTTCATTTCATTGATGTTCAAGCTCTAAAAAAATAAATGACACATGAAATGCACGTTCCTGTCTGTAATTTAGAGGGTAATGTGATACACTTGCATGTCTATCGTAGATTTAGGACATGTTTGGATAAACGTCTTAGTGCATATGTATAGGTTATTTTAATATTAGAAAAAAGATAACTAAAGTCAAACTACAAAAATGTATTTGTAAACTATTCTATAGAGCATTCTTAAGAGTTTACAGAAATAAATTAAAAATATTTTATTGACATGTAAAAATTTATGTAAGTTCTTTTAAACAATTTCACAAATGCTACCGTAGATAAGTATAAATCTACATAAATAAGTCTCTTAAAAAAAAAAGAATAAATAGGTAAAGTTCATGCATCTAATATACAAATCGATGTTTTAATATATAAATCAATGCACATAGACACATCTGATGCTGGATTTATTTACATAAGTATAGTCTGCATGAAATCTGATCTGGACTTTTGTATACTTATTTTACGTAAGTATTTTACACTAACCGTGCATAGCATTAAACTTTAGTTATTATATGTTTTTTGTTGCAGCATTCATTTATTTTAAGTAGATTAATATTGTAGGGGTTAACGAAAATCTTTAGGAGAGAATAATAACACATGATATTACTGGACCTCATCTAAAATGGTTGTGACCTTTCAGTAGAACAAACAATTAATGGATGAAACACTGGTAGAGATAAATAAATAAAAGAGTTTAATTAATAATTATAATATTGTTAGTGTAGAAATAAATTTATTTATGTACGCAATTATATTGCAGCAAAGCTTATAGCCAAAGCTTGTGGACCGTAGTCACGGGAAATAAAAATATAGGCTTAATTGCAGTTTTAGTCTCCCTATTTATACTGATTCACGAAATTGGTTCCCCTATTTTAAAAGTCGACAGTTTTGGCCGCACCCTCTGATTTTTTAGCTAAAAAATGATGACGTGAGATGGTTTAAATAACATGACATATGATACGATGATGTAGAGTGATTAACACCCATGAAATTGGAATAAAACGTCGTAAAAACTTAACTTTCAACTTCGAAATTTTTTCGTATTTTTAATTTAATTAATGATATATGAATAATTAATGGATCTAGATGGTTTTATATCATAGAATTGTATGTCACGTCATTTAAAATATATCAAATCGTCGTTTTTTTAGTTTAAAAATCTGAGGGAGGGACCAAAACTGTCGACTTTTAAAATAAGGGGACCAATTTCGTGAATCAGTATAAATAGGGGGACTAAAACTGCAATTAAGCCAAAAATATATTATGGTAGGGTGAATGCTCATTTAACCTCTAATTTTTTGGTTTTTTATTGGATTCTAATTTTTTATAGTGTAAAATACACTACCAGATCCTAACTTTTAATAGTATATTTGAAAATGGAGAGGCAAAATCAGGAGACGCACGAAGATAAAAAAATTTGTGATCATATATTAGATTTAGAACAAAAAAGCCAATACAAAATATATACTTCTTTTTAAGTAGATAAATAGTAAAAAAATTTGCATCCAATTGCGAGTTTCAGGTTCAAATATAGAACATAATATCTAATCTAATAATTTCGTCATTTGCCAGTTGAATACAAAATATATTTTTATATGTAAAATAAGGATCAAATTTATATTAAAAATATAGACATGCAATTTTATTTATACTATCTCATTGTTTAATATAAATATTTAAAAATGAGAATATAATTAAGAATGTAATATTTTTATGATATTTGAAACCAATTATTTTTTAAAAATAGAGATAATGGAATTTTATAAGAATATATAAAAATAAACCATTTAGCATTTTTATATTTATTTGATAGTCTAATAATTAATTTTACCAAACATTTCAAGCTAATAATTATTTTTATGTTTATAATATTTTTAGGAATGATGACATTTATTAAAAATAACATCCACAATACAGGGAGGAAATATCATTAACAAGCAGATGAGCAATAAAATTACTTGTTGCTTAGTGAATCTAAATGGAAAATTGGTTTGGAGTGGAGAAAAGTGTAGATTGTCCTTTCCCAATAATAGCTATGCAACCATTTATAATAAAACCATAACCATTGGACTGACTTAAAGCTATCAATACTATCCACAACTATTTTGGAGTTTAAGTTAAAAATCACATGAAATTAAGTCTTCTCACCCCTTTTAAAGCAATTAATGTTTATTTAAATTTATCTACTAATATAATTATTTTTGTAAAACTGTTTCGAAGAACTTATTAAATCAACTTATGATATTTATAAGTTGTTTTCAATTTATATCTATAAAAACACTTGTATGAATTATAAAAACAATTTATAACTTATATAAAAATGATTGATAAACATTTAATCAAAATAGTAATCCAATGAGAGCAAATCTCAAGCTTATATAACTTCATACCAATCCTTCCTTGGGAAAAAATCTCCAATGTTCTCTTGTACAAATTCTCACTCTATCTTTTTCTATTAAATGCATGTTTGGTTTTTTTTTTTTAAAAGAGTTAAAATCAATTTTAGAAATATACAATTTATTTTTTTGCATGTTTGGAGTCTATCAAGTAAAATCAATATATCTCAAAAAATCGATTATAATTTGAAGTCATTATAGTTTAAGTATAAAAGTTGTTTTTATATTAAAATTTATTGTTTAACTCCCTTATACCTAATATATTCAAATATAAATTATTTTATGTTCAATTTTATTTTAACTTTATAAAATTAATTTATTTAAAATCAATTTTAATTACCACATAACCAATTACATTAAGATAAAGAAGCGACAACATTTATTTTCGATCAACTTATCTTATAACAGATTTTAACAAACAGAGTTCAATTGTACGCATCAATGTGTTATAGAATTATTTAATTATTCAAATAACCTTGTTTAGATGACAAATGAATCCTGTCCACACGAGTAAGACTTCGTACTTGAACTTAACTTTGTGGAGTAGTGAAATAAACAATAAAAACCTTTTGCAAAATATGTTTTAATGATTGTATATAATAATTAAGAAATTATGTAAAAATATAAAAATAATAATAAATTTAACTTCACATTTATTTTCTTTTATTAAAAAAAACTAATAAATATCACTATAATCAATTTACACAATTACAAAGTTTCAAATTCGAACTCGACAGAAAACATGAAAATTTAACTGTACGTATACTTATTTATATATGTCTATAATAAATATGGCGCCCATATTTATAGATTTTTTAGTTATTAGTTAAACATAACCATAACCATTATTAGAGGTATATTCTGCATAAATCAATTTCCCGCTGTTTGATTTTGAAGTACCCTTACGTCTTATTTTGAACATCTTAGGCTTTATTTGGTAAAAGTGAATTATAAACTATCCGATAACTAATTAAAAGTGAATTATAATTGAAAAATTAATAATTAAAATAAAAATGTTTGATAAATTTAACTTTAACAAAATGACATAAAAGTACAAAATTATTTATTTTTTAATCAAAAAAGTACAGTTATTTAATTTTTAATAAATAAAAAAATTAAAAATAAAAATGTTTTCATCGTTCTATGAAAAAACAGAAGTAATAGCACTAAAAAAAGATATGAAAGAGAGCTAGTGAAAAATTAGCAGGACGGTTACATTTTATATAAAAATAAAAATTAATAAAAATAAAATAATACAGTTATAAATAAAAAAAAAATATAAAAAACTATAAACTCAAACACTACTTGAAATTGCGTATTAGAATAAACTATAAATTAGTAAAAAATGTTTGTTTTCCAAACATATCCTATTTAATCCATCAAACTTATAAACTTGTTTTATAAGCTAGCTTATCGAGGTTTAGTCTGAGATGGCAAAATTTTGCACACTTGAACAAATTTGTGAATTTAATTACATGGTGGTAAAAACAAAGGTACCCGTACCCAAATTCTACAGAAACTACAATCATGAATGAAAAAGCCCCATTTACAGGAGTCAACATCCACATCTGTCAACAAACTAGATTATGTTTTCAGATAAAAGAAATTTACAAATAAAGGGTGAAAAATAGCACACAAAACAGGAATGAAAAATAATTAGAGATAGAATGATATTTACACATATACGAAGATGACCTTATTTGTCGGAGCCTCCAATATGCTTCTTTCTTTCTGTCAATAGCAACCCTCTGTTATGGAGGCTAACGAATACCTTGCATACACTGCCAGAAAAATTTACCCCTACCAATATTTTCAGATGTATTCACAGCAGAGAGGGACTCAAGCATCATCACAGGTTTATCCAACTGCGATAAATATGTGTGGCACTCCTGGGAGATGTTTGATACACTCTTCTCAGCTGGACAACTGATGAAATCTTTATGGGAAAAATGTGGTTTCATCTTGCTTGAGTGTTGTCATCGGCATAGATGCATACGCATGCATCTGCAGCACCAGCAGCAAGTAGTAATTGATATGGGTGGAAATTGAGGCAGCTTACGGAACCAATTTTCTGGGCCATTAGAGTAGGATAGTAACGAATGGTGCCCAATTGATCGCCCTCCAGACTGAAAACTTTAATGAGTTGTTTGGCAGAACCACTGGCAATGATTGGAGCGTGTCTATGTACTGCCAAAGCCGTCAGTGAACCTCTGTGAGCTTCAATGGTGAGATAGGCGCTGCTATGATTTCTTATATCAAGGAATTGGATATCCCCGGCCTGAGAAGCACTAACCAACTGAAGGAAACCATTGCATAATTTCATCATCCACATCAAATCAAATTCATTAGTCACTGGATTTCTGCTATTGTCTACAAATATTAAAAAATTATGAATCTAGTGAGACGCTTTCTTTACCTTTCCAGGGTCTAACCCAGGTTGAAAGCCAATCCCCACTACTTTTTCCACTCTCTGTGTGTGTGGCCGTAATCCACATACGAGCCTAAGAAATATCATTGTCAATAGTCGTTAGTCATTACAATGACATTAAAGTTAAGAGACATGGAGGCTTTTAAACTGAACCTTAAAAAGTCTAAACTTTAGATAAAACTAAAGATATTAGATTGACCATTGTGGTTCAAGTATGAACTTAGACTTGGGGACGTGCAGGAGACCATATTAAAAGCATAAGGAGAACCAGTAACCATGAATTTTCATCATGGTGGAAGAAATTCATCTGAAGTGCTTACATTTCAGGTGTTCTGATATCATAAAGTCTTACAGACCCGTCTATAAAACCAGCTGCAAACTGTCCGCCATGAACTTGAGAAGCAGCCTAAAATACAAAAGAAAAAAGATAAATCAAAGGGGGGATAATTGTTTGTAAAGAATTGTTATGTCCAGTATCTGGTTACAGATTGAATTAAATGATACGGAGAGAAAGTCCCATCAAAACTGTTCCAAGATATGCTAGAGCACAACCTTATCATCAAATCAGTTTTCTGGGCATTTAACTGGAAATTGAACGTTTGCTGAGTTTCTTTCTTCTTTGAAGAAAATCTTAAACCATATCAAATCCTCAATCTTATAGACTTACTAAGCTGAACTGAGGGTCAGTATGGGTAACTTTCACCCAAAACATCCTAAAATTAGCAAGGGCAAGGTATGACAGCAGGCACAGCCAAAGAATTAAACTTTGGAGAAGGTAAACCAAAGATCAACAAAATTTGAAGAAAGAGGGGGAAGCGAGGTTCCTAAGTAACAGTAGACAATTTGGTATTATTATCATAAAACTTATTGGGCTACCAAAATATATAATAGATTCACCAGTTAAGAGCTGTAACAAAAGATGTAGCTAAGCTGCTTAAATGTAAGCAGAACACAACTTTGTACATGTCTCTTAAGAATAAACTCTGCTTAGCTACAAGGCGGTATTAATTTGAACAAACATAATATTCAACAAATATAACTGTCAGCTTAGAGGAGGCTTACCAATGCTGAGACACTGCACTCCGATGATGATGAAGGTATAGTATTAACAAGTTGCTCTTTATCAAGATCCCACAGCATTATTGAGGATATCCCACCAGATGCATACTGGTAAATGTGTTGGAGTAACATGAAACAATACCATAAAAAATCATTAACATCAAGGCGTGAGGGAAGAATCAGAGTTCTATTATAAGACATTAGTAGCGAAGAGGGAGGCATCCCCTATTCCAAATCATATTCAAAGAACCATATACCAGATAACCACATTGCTGTTGCCAATCAACAACTGCATTCAGACTCCTCACACCAGGTTTTTGACCATGAATTGAAGAGAATGCAGTGACAAGCTTCTGTTTCCCCTTCAGAGAATAGTCTTTCCAAATCCGAATGTTTCCGTCAGCTGCAAGATCCCCCATATTTAATATTCTTACAATTCAAGAATGGATTCTCTCAAAAAAAAAGTACTAAACAGTAGATGAGATTACATGAAGCAGCAAGAAGCAAGCTATCGTCAAGCTCATTCACCAAGCAGAGCTTAGAAATTCCTTTGTCAGGAAAATCATGATTATCAAAACTGTTTAGTAGTGTTGCCTGTTCGTGGTTCCATATCCTGTGCAAAACTCCAAAGTACATTAGTCAACAACAGAATTCAATATGATACAATACATACTAACAGAAATCAATTAATCAAAACCAGAAAAATATTCTGATCTAGTCCAGACACACGATTCCTACTTGTCTAGAAAAATTAAGAATGCTGGTTGTTTAATTTCCTAAGCCTCTACATCTGAGAATCTTTCTGAGTTCTATCAACCCTGAAGTCGAGCAAGATTTGGAAATTTATAGCCCTCACCAAATTGTTACAGCTCACTTTTAGGCCTTTAAATTTATTATTATTATTTATTGTCCTAACATTTACATCAAACACAAAGTCCCCTTATGCTCCATGCCTAAAGCCATGTTAGCTTCATAACAGTATCTACTAAACTAACAATAGTATTGACGAACTGTTCATACCTGATACGTTCATTCTCATCAGCAGCTATCACTATAGGAGAGAAAGGTTGCAGCAATGCTGTTTGTGTACCCTTTATGTCCCATTTGGCAATTGGATTTGTTAACCTACTAACAGCTGACATAATAAAACGACATGAAGTTCTCAACTGGACATCTGTAATGAATTTGGTTAATTCAGTTAAGAAAAAGTGAAACACAAACCAGAGTGCTGGCATTTCACTATGTGCTCCAATGCAAATTTTTCCCTCTCTTCTCTTCTAGCTAATACTTCTTCGCTATCATCTGCAGCAGTTAAAAGTGGTTTGGAGAAGTGCCCACAACTCCAATTATATATAATTGATTGAGGAAGAAAACTGGGATCAGAAGTCCCAGAAGCTCCCCCAGATCCTAAAAGTGGATCAGCTAATCCAGTGTCTGGTGACGTCATCAGGTGAGGCCTAAACTCCAACGAACATACTCTACGCATTCCAGTTATATAACTTGGGCGAGGAGGACTAACTGGAGGAGTTCTGAAGGTTAGTGGAAAGTGTCCTACCAGAGCAGCATGCAATAATAAAAATAAATCCAATAACATTGCCGCAGGAATCAACAAACAAAAAATTGATGCAAAGAGATATATATTACCAAACAGAATCTGAAAGGTTAATAATTAAATCAAATAAATAAGAGCAAGACCTACCGCCATTCATATCAAACCAAGAAGACGAGCGAGCGAGAGTAGGAGAAACGGTAGCTTCAGTAGTCCGAACACCAGAAGGCTTCGATGGTTTTGCTACCACTTGTTCAATACCTATTATGGACAGTACCCGACGACCAAGGTTCCCAATTCGCGGAGATGGATCTTTTGCCAGAGTACACATAGCAAGTACACACTGTGAATACAATGCACTGTCCAAAGGCTTCGGCCCAATGTTGTTAACCACTCCATTGCTGAAACCATCATTCAGTATTCCAGAATCAGAATGATGAGATGAATTGTCAGACAATGGGGATCCATGCATGATTCCAGAACTAGCGAGAGGACTGCTAGAAGAGACCCGCCCATCTCGAATTACTTTAGAATTGTCATTTCCAACCCTTAGAGGGCCAATTTGAGGTGAAACAATATTACCATGAGCCATGTGTTGGCTCTGCTTAGGATATCCACCACCCGAGTCTTTAATATTAGCCAATGAAGGTAAGGAGTTCATCAAAGAATTAGTCTGAGGCTTCCAATATGCAGCAGCAATAGATTTCAGGTGCTTGTTGTGGCCAAAAGCAAAGCGTGCTAGAGCTGACAGTTGAATGAAAATACATTTTAGACAGTCATCTTACAGATCCAGCCCATATAAAATACTATAAAGACAAAATTAAGATATCTAGAAAGATGTACAAACCATCCAACAAAACAATTGTCTGTCACACGATAAACAAATTAGAGAAAACAATCAAACACCACACACAGAGACATAAACATACATACATATACATTAACAAATGCGAGTGCATGTGAAGGATTTAACTGCAAATTTAACCATATTTTCAGATATAACTAGCTATTAGGAACTCTTTTGCAGATAATTAAGAATTTCTCAGGATAAATCTATCAAAAAATAACCAATAAACAAACAGTACCAGTATTTTCCATCTAATCATAATGATAAACATCTTCTCACAAAAACAATTGAAAATAAATATAAACATTCAGATGCTTAATCACATACCAACTGCTACCTCTGCCCTCACCAATGGACTCCCGTCTGAAGCAACACTCAACAAACTCTTAACTATACTAACTTCAGCCCTAAACTTGTCATCATCATCACATTCTTCATCTCCCCCAACACTTCTACATGAATCAAATCCGACATCGACAAGGGTACCCAGTGCAAAAACGGCAGATGCCCTAACCTGAGGAATAACAAAGTACATGGCTCAATCGTTTATTTAATATACCACAACTGTAATCATCTGGAAACCAGAAATAGAACGTAGGGTAGTAAACCTCTGGCTGGGGTTCAGACAGTAGAGGAGCAAGTATAGAAGTTGCATGTCCCTGCAAACCAATTGTTTGCCCCTCTGCGAACTCTTCCCACAATTTCCCAAGACACAGGCAAAGCCACTGAAGGAAAAGGGGCTCAGTTTGTGAATCATTAGGAGATGAACTCTGAAGGTGCTTTAAGCAGACATGGCTCAAACCAGATTCAATACAAGCTTCTTGGCCTCTTTTATGACCATCCACAATCACAGCCAAAACAAATGCAGCCATTGCACGTTGCTCTGGGTAGGCTTCCAAGCTATCAAGAAACTTCATAAAATAGATATGACCTCCATCCTTCACTAGATCAACCTGACATGACTGCAACCCGGTAGATACGTGACATGGAGAGTTTCAAAATCAAATTAGAAAAAAAAAAAATATAAAAAAGGAAATACATATAGACAAAATATGAAAGTTTTGGAATACTTAATCAAAAAAATAAATTAAACAATCAACTGCCAAGTGAAAGTTTCTCATAAAGATTTTTTAATGGGGTAAATGAACAATTGAGCAACTTCATATTGGCCCTTGACGTTTATCTCCCTCTTTTTCAATTCTCAATTTTTTACTTTTCTCAGCTTCTCCAGAACTACATCTGACGGGAAAAATCTGTTTATATACTCTAATAATGACTACAGTACAAGAAACATTATCTGTAGTCAAATCAGAAATTTCAACATGATGTATGTATTAAACAAAACTCGTCTACTGAAATGTCAGCTAAGCGCTGCACAGCAGGCACATGTTCTGCAACAAATTACGGAATTAAGAATTGACATTCTATTTAAGGAAAAACTGAGATCCTCCAAAATTACCTTGTCAAGTGCAAGAATTTTTGTCCATATGAATACAAGAATCTGACGTAGTTCTGGTGTGGTTGTTTGCAACAGCTTCAGAACATAGGGGAAGATTCCAACAGATAATGCCTATATATAAGAAACTCAGTATCAAGCCATGATAACATAACAAGTAAAAATAACTGCAACAAAATTTGATGAATTATGAATGAAATTACCAGATCCACAGCCCATGGGCCCATATCAAGGAATCTTCCAAGTAGTACTAAGGCACGAAATCGATGGCATTGACTAAGTAAAACCTGAAATAGGAGTAGTGCCACTTATGAATGCATGCAAATATATCAACAAATGCCAAACATTGTTGCCAGAACTTAAAATATATTGTGAAAAAGGATAAAGAAAGTGAGAGAGAAAAGTGCATAACAAAAAGTTGAGAGTCGATAAAAAATAGATTTAACTGTAGATAGAAAAATGTAGAAAAATTACTAAACATAAAATACAAACTAAACACACTATAACGATGGCAAAATACAGTATATAAACAGTACATTGCGAAGGCCAAAAAACATAAAATAAACTAAACATAAAATACAAACAGTATACAAAAATATTAAAAAAAAAAGCAAAATACACAAAATTAAAGGGGTAATCATACTTAATAACCAAAACCCAACGTCAAAATCAAGTTCTAATAGTATCGTAATCAACAAAACAGAGAACAGAGCAAAAGAAACAGAGTAGACAAAATAGAAAAACAGAAAGAACGAAAAAACCACGGCAAGAACATAACGATGCTGCACAGAGCAAGAACGGAACAGAACGATGTTGAACGGAGCAAGAATATAACGAAAATGGCAGAGCAAGATCGACGGCGCGGAGAAAGAACGAAACAGAGGAAGAACAAAAATGTTTTATTTTTCACGATGATGAACCAACCCCTTTGTGGGTTTATAATAATAAAGAATAAGGGCTTAAGTGGGTGCGAAAAATGACCCAGATACCCTTAATGAAGAATAAAAAATAAAGGAATAAAAAATAAAAAAGCTTGCGTTTTTTAAAAAGCCCTAGAGCGGGTCCGATAGTGGGTCCGGCTAGGATAGCGGGTTGCAGTGATAGCGGGATTCGCGGCCGGCAGCGCCGCTACCGTGAAACGCGTTTTCCCGGTCAATGGCGTCGCAATCAGCCCCTCCACCGCACCGGGATTGTGTCAGGATTGACAACATAGCTTGCATTACTACTTCGGAATCTTGACATATAGCTAAAGAGAAGATGTTCACAATAAATACATATTATCATCAAACTTCCTTCAGAAGAATGATAATGATCATTAACTAAATTGAAAAAGTTTTCGTCAACAATAACTTAAATCAAAGACCAAAACCAAATAAAGAAATGGTAACCTACATAACACAAGGGTATAAGAAACCAACACAATGGTTCCAAGGATAACAAAGACTAAGATATGATGTACCTGAAGAACTATAGGCAACTGTTCTGGTGGTTTCTTATGCTCAGAACCATGGTCAAGCCAAACTTCAAATGCACTTAACTGCTCAGTGAAAAATGTACTAGGCTGAAAGAGAACAGCCATATACTTCATCAGCTAAGGTCAAAACTTGTAAAATTTGCAAATGCTGTTGTTCCTTGTAAAACCAATATACCAGACCCAACTCTCTATATTTAAAATACAATTTCAGAAAAAAGTTTTACATCAGAGGTATAAAAAAAGCATCTACCTGAAATTCTGCATTAGGATCCTCAACTAATTTAGGAAGTTGAGAAAGGCAGAGCTCGGCAGCCATGTCCCACGCATCCCTGCAGCATGAATTAAAAACATATGCTAATGATAAAGTTTATCGGCACATAATATCATAATCACAACAATAATCACCAACAATACCACATATGATGTTGATGGGTTGGAGGTAACGTTGGGTGAGAGACGGGAGTACAATTTGCAGAACGCATAATTCGCTCAGCAAGCAGGAAATTTCGAAACAAACTTGCAACAAGCAAGTCCTGTCTGAACAGTCTCTGAAAAAGATCTGCAGGACAAGGCCAATGTCAATATAATATAAACGAGACCAAAATAACTGGGTTGAAAATACACCATGGAAATTTAAGAAGGAGGAACTATGAGTGTTGAAACCTACCGTGAGGAAGAACATTCCAGGCAATTGTATCAGTTACTGCTGTAAAGATCCAATTCAATTCACCCAGAAGTGTCTTTCGGTCATTTGGACGGCCAGGGATCTTGTCTATAAGCGAATAATCAAACGAATCCCGAAGTAATGACCGAGTACAAAACCTAGAGATGAAGTACATAAGAAAATCACTGATTACTGATGAAATAAACGCCAACACTATTCAAAAGTCCATGATTAAGAAAATAACAATTAGTAATGAGAAAGCAGAGTTAAACATAAATTAACGTCGCAGTAAAGACCATCAATATTACAGTGATATTTTTCTATCACCCCTAAATAAATCCAGCTAAAATAAGTTAACACCAAAAATAATAGTTTGGTGCACACAAAAATACTCTCAAGGAACAAATTATAATATATCAAATTATAAAAAATGTGATAAACAACGATGATGTATACAACCAGTATTCATTAAATGCCACTTGATAAAGGCAATCAGAGGTTAGGAAGGAATTGCTCCGGGTAACATACAAAGATTACAGATTGGGTAAAATAATGCCCACTCACATTACAAAAGCATGCCTTATTTGAAAGTCCATGCATGAAGCATTACTTTACCCCCAAAAAAAGGAGATACACTAAACCTTCGATGATGTTTATGATATGAAACAGTCACTTAAAACTGAAGGGTGGAATTACAAGAACAAGGCAAGAAATAAGTAAATCATGAGAAACAATGTGAGATATAGAAACGATGTGAGATAAAAGTTGAAAGTTGGAACAATGTGAGATGAAAGTTGTATCCTCAAAGAATGACATCAGAATACATGAAGAAACAATGTGAGATGAAAGTTGGAACAATAGCACCTGTATCATTTCTAAACCCTTGATTAGCTGAGAAAAACACACTTAACCACACAGGCGAATAATTTATCAAGACCTGGAGTAAGATCATGGACACACGAGAACCATGGAGAAATGTGGAACATGGACTCAACAGGGAACAATAGAGAACAATTTAAACAACGAGACAGAACATAACTTAAATTAAATGGACAATTGGAAACAAAAAGAACTCAATCAAGAGATAAACATGGATGAGTGGCTTGACCAATGCCACTAACTTTAGCTTTTGATCCATCTGCAAGGGTAATGTGATGTGAGGTTTTAGGTTAACCAGCCCCATGATTAGAAGCTTTGAAATCCAAAATCCAAGGACCAAACACGATGATTGAGACAAACTATAAAATACCAATATTGAACCCCTTGTACTCCTCATCAGATAGCTTCAAACTCTTTTCTAATCACAGACCAAGTCACATTGTATAATTGGGAATGACCCAAACGCTTACAGTAAGTAGCCTGAGGACGACCTCCTCGGCCACCCCCATGACTTCAAAAATTTGAAACAAAAGTAGAAGACTTCATGTGTAAGAGATCCATTTCCCCTTCTCCTCCCAGACTAGGGAGGCATTTGAGGCACCTGATGAGATCCTCTGTCGATGAAATATTTAAAGTAAGTAAGAATGTGGCTCTGAACTGACTCAGACTTCTAATGTCGACCATGAAGGACATAGATCATGCCAACATTATCCAGGTTCTCAAGTGTCTTCTTTGAGTCATTGTTGCCCATAAGGAGCTTGAACACATGTACAACTGACTGATCTCTATTTGCATAAGACAGGATATTATCTTCTATAATCTGAAGGGTAGCTAAATTGTAAGTAACACCACATATATTGGATATCATTAGAATAGACATTCTTAGCCTTCTGCCAAATATCATAACAAGTAGTATATGAGCAAAAATGGACCAGCAAGGAGGGCCCAATGGTTTGCTACAAAAGACGGGCTAATTCATATTCTGCAAGATCACAATCTTGACAAAATACCTTTGTCAATTTCCAAGAAACCACGTGTTGCTAGCAACCACTAATTTAAATAATTATCACCATCAAGTTTCTCCGACATTATAGAGGGATGGTTGGAGAAAACATAGGACAAAAAGCTCTAACTACAGGATTCATATTTGTTGTTGTCATTCCGAGACAAAACTGATATTGAACTCATCTTGGACAGAACTTGGGTAACAAAGAGAACCCAGAAAAACGTATCAGTGACGACCCAAACAGTACGGACAAACAACACCAAAACAGAGGTACAACACAGAAAACAGTGGGACTCACTGACCAAACAGGGTCGAAACAGGAAGGGCGGAGGCCGGCAAGTAGAACGAGACCAGCGGTGACATCGCCACAGATCTGGAAAACAACATGTGGGATTCACATACAGCAAGCCTGTAGGCAGAAGATCTGCCCACATGCGACGGTGCATAAGATGGTGAATGGTTGGGAGGGCGCTTTGGGGAGAAACCGATTTGACCCCAGCAAAACTTATGGTATGGATTTTGCAGTACCTAGGGATGTCAGATTTGGGCTCGCAACAAGACAGCTAGGGTTTTGAGACTTATAGGCCAAGATTTAGGACTTATTCTCCAGCCCACTAAATTTGGAACCATCTCAAGACTGAAGGTTCAATTGTGAAATAGCTTGAGATATTAGCTCTCAGCTTGTATGTATTTATAAATACAAAGTTGTATAAGGAGAATCTCTTAAAAAAGGGGCTAAATCTCGTCAAAATCAATCATCTATCAATCCTAATTATATAAGAAATATATACATGGAAAATACTAATTTTATAGGAAAATACTAAGCAAGAATTAATGGGAGAATATTCACCATCGCAATGCCATCTTTATAGGTGTTGTAAGACAGGCTGTAAATACATCAGCTGGGAATTCTACACTCTGGGGCAAAGTCTCATGTGCTTCACATGCTGCAAGCATAATGCAATCCCTTGGGGATCCGGAAGAGTTAGCAGCACTCCATTCGTGAAGCTAATCAATAACAAGTCCAGCAACAAATTTTGTAGTCCATATATGAAAAAAAATGACAACACAATCAGAATCCATACATTTGAAGTTGGCTTATGTAGCATTCAATAGACAAGATTTTCATACCTCAATGAAGGAATTCACAATCAAACCAGCCGCAGAGCAATCAAAAACATAAATCGATGGGGTCTTCAGCCAGGAATCGAGTTCACTGATTGGTAAGGGGATATATTGTGTATAGCTCTGAGCATAATATCATGAAGAAAGAGAATAAGAATATGACAATGTTCTTTATCATTATGATATAGTAACTAGTGACACATTTGAAATCTATGGCCCAGTAGTTGGAGAGTTATATTATTGAGGATTCTCTGATAAATAGATATATCAAGTTTAGCTTTATTATCATAGTAATAAGTAAGTAGATTGTGTACCAGTGTGATGCATGAGTGAATCATAGATAATATATGTATGAAAGAAGAAAGTAATTAAAAAGACTAACAACTAAAAGAAGAATTATAATTGAAGCATAATATGTATATGTGTGTGTGTGTATTTATACATTATTATGTATTTACCAATCAATACTATTTGATAATGGTTCCTAATAACATACCTACAATTTCATAGTACGCACAATTGACAATAAATAAAATAAAAATTGTATATTAAAGAATATAATTTTTGAAATATTGTTAAAACATTGTTATGAAAAAATTGGATATATATCTAAAGAGTTTAATTGTGGTGCACAGTGTAAAGGCTCTTTACACAGTCATCCACTAATATTGTATCATTCTGCCATGCCAGTTTAATGTATTTTAACTAAATTAAAATGACTTATTTCTAATTGGATAATAACTCAATCATACAACTTTATTTTCTCACGTCCCCTATATCATCAGCTTGAGTCTCTATTCTCTTATTGGTCATTGTTAGTTAATTCTTCATCTCTGTATTTTCAAATCTCTTTTATTTCATCTCTACCTCTGCACATAGCCCCTTTCACTTTTTTTTTCTCTTCAGTCACCGACAAGTCTATTTCAAAAGTTATATAGCAGAACCATCAAGATGGTGCACTTAAAATTCATCAGAACAGCTTAAAATTGAAAGAAAGAAAACTCATCTCGGCACCATAATCATCAATGTAGTAGTGGGGCAGCCCCTTTATTCTTACACATGGCCATTTGTGAGATGGAATACGAATAATGCAATGCAGGAACAAGTTGTTTCCTTGCAGTGTGCAAAAAAGATATGTTGCTGTTCAGAGTTGGAGAAAAAAACTAGAGATTGCGAACGAAAATTTTGGATGAGACAACAACGGTAACGGAGAAAAATTAGAATTTTTAGGTTATTTTATTAAGTAAATGATGTGGCAGAATCATACAAATTACAATGTTATTGGATGACAGTGAAAAGAGCCTTTTATATTTGTCAGTGCACCACAATTAGACTTATATTAAAAAATTTGCAATTCTATTTTTGGAGAATAAGTTATTGATTTATGTAGGTTGTTTTAAATGATGTGATGTGGTGCAAAAAGAGAGAATGATATGACAATACAAACTTTTATATGGGGGGAATGATATAACTGTCAAGCCTCTATAGTTTACGTTCAAATTTGTGATTTTACAAAAAGTGTTGTGGAAATAAAATGAGAAAATAATAGGGCAATACAAACTTTTGTATTGGAAAAATGAATCATTAATTTGGTGATTATGAAGGGTATGATGAGATTTGAAAAAACAATGAGAGAAAAACATGAGATAATAACATGGCAAATTGACAGTATAAACTTTTGTATGGAGAGAAAGGATTTAAGTAGTGAACAAACGCATAAGTTTCATAAATAAAAAAGATATGCATAAGTGAATAATGTCTGTAGTCATTAAAAATTTAAGGTTTAGATATGTTTTTAGTCTTTAAAAAAATTTAACATTTCAATTTTAATACTGTAAAATAAAAAAACAACTTTTAATCCCTACAAAATTATCATGCATGTAGTTTTAGTCTCTGCTGTTAAGTCAACATATATTTTTAAATAAATTTTTTCATGTTCACACCAATATAAAAAGTTTCTCTACAAAAAATAGCTCAAAATTCAATTTCTACATCCATATTTTGCTTCTTTTATCTTTAGTTTTTTACATTTAAAAAATTCATATTTAATTCATCCCAAGTTACAAAATTCTAAATTTGTAGAAGAATTTTTTACAATGTTCTAAACATGCTTGCAAAAAATCATTCAAAATTTTAAAGTTGAAAGACAATTAATCATATTTCATTTTAACAGAGACTAAAATTGTTTGCTCGATAATTTTATAGGGACTAAAAGTTGTATTTTTATTTTATACGGGACTAAAATTGAAATGATGAAATTTTATAAGAACTAAAACCATATTTAACCCAAAATTTAATGTCAGTGAATAATTTCAAAGTTGTAAGATATTGTTTGAATATGTCATATGTGGACAAACAATCATTACCTCATTTGAGATTTGAACCTTTTTGCGATACATGCAGCAAAGAGTAGAGTGTAAGTAATAATAATCTGGATAAAATTACATAAATGCCATTACCAATTTTGGCGGGAAATTTGGGAAATTTCTCTAGGCCTCCTACTTTTATATATAGATTATTATTATTGTTATTATTAATAAGGAAATGCTAATGAGTGTCCTAAGGGCATTGTTTTATTAAGATTATTATTGTATTATTATTATTATTGTATTTTTATATTATAAGAATAAGATTACAGTTATTTCCCAATCCTCGTTTTTTATCTAATCTCTGCCACCCCATCTCAATTATGCTTGCTGTGAAAATATCTAAGCAGAATAAAATGGCATAACAAGTACACTGATTAAAATAAAATATATTCATTTTCTTGGACAAAAATAGCAAAATTGCTTTCTCACCCGTTCTCATCCCATACATTTCACTATATTTCCTTCTTTCCAAAGTTTTCACCTGCTTATATCACTCCTTTTTTCCATCCTCCTATTTTCATCTTTTGAGTCTCTAATGAACACAGTATATTTTGGAGACGATAGGAAGACCATATGGGTAATATATAAGAAGCTCAAATATGAAGCAAGATCCCTATCTACTGGTTAAACATTGCCACCAAGAACAGAGTGACAATTTACTTATTGGATAACTATCTTGGTTTAAGAGCTAAGAAGGAAGAAAATTGACCTTATTGAAGACCCAAATTTCACCATTAGGAGTTGGCCTAGGCACACCATGCCCATTGTAATGGAACAAAACTCTTTCTGACTTTGTATATTTACGACATGTAGTACAAAGCTTTTTCACCTCATCCAATGTTGGATCAAGTTGACACTTATAGCGTGCCTGCAAACATAGCTACTAGGTCAGCTAAAAATCAATTTAAAAAGCTCATATGCAGATGAGGTTGGCAAGGTAAACATTCCCACCTTTGGTTGCCATCTTTCGTACTGACTGGTCAACGATTTCCCAATTAACTCTAATGCCTTTTGTGGTTGCATACTTAAAGGATCTGGAGCATTGAGAAAGCAAAGCATCAAAGGTTGTTTGTGCCATAACCATAGTTGTAACTGTGCAGAGTTTTAACAAACTGCCAGTGTTGTTAATTGCAGATTGCAGAAAATAGCGATTAGTTGAAATTCTGCTACGCTATAGTGCTATAGCAGCTATTTGGCAACACTTTATACTAAATAACGCATTGCAGAGCAATAGCGATTTGTTCAATTTCTGCTATGCTATAGCGCCATAGTGCCGCTATAGCGACTATTTGACAACACTGCATATTACAAAGGTTTTAATTAAACATTTATTTACACTTCTTGATAAAAAAGCTGCAACTAACTCAAAACCATCAAGTTGAGAGTCAAAAAGCATAGAGTGAATTGTTTTTGGATAAAACATGGAAAATCATCAGAAATAAGACCAAAACAGAAGCAGTTATATGCTTTACCGCCAGAAAATTCATTTACACTTGATTTGGATTTATCCGCTTTTGCAGCTTGTAAAATCAAGTAATTATATAAGGACCAAAAAAATGTGTACACAATTATTAGGAAGTCAAAAGCTGTTTCCAAACATTAACTGAACGTGAATAAATGACAAAATAGGAAGTAACTTAGAGTACAAACAATGGAAAACAAAAATTTCAAAAACAAATGAGATCAGAAAGGTTACAAGAGACCTATCCAGCACTCCATTCTGGCACAAGGGGATATCTTTATTACATCTGGTGGATCAACACTAATGTTTAAACATAATGCTAGAGCTACGCATCCTGTCTTCATCTGCACCACAAAATTAGGGGTTAAATCAAAACGTGCGTCTTAAATATATAAGCATCTTTCAGACGCATAAATTATAAATTTTCATCGAAAAAATGGACACTTCAAATGAAAACAATTGTGCTAGACACTGTAATTATAAAAACCACTAGTGATTTGGCACAGTTCAGATTTGTTATGTAATTACAAACATGGCAACAATTATGTTTCATTCAAGAGAATAATCTCTTTTTTGCTTCACAAGTCTCCATAAGGATAATAAGGAATACATTTCAGAAAATTGCAAATGTTAGTGTGCAATATCCGTTGAACCAATGCCTCTGGAACATTCAATTTACCACCTAATTAGATGTATTTTTAGCCATGTTATAGTTACGAAGAATCATCTTCCGTTTAACACTGACTAATCTCTAACGAGGAATATGTTGGGTACACAAGGTAGATTCTCCTCATGTTTTCTCCATACACAAGAGTCAATGTTCTAAGCCTGGACCACTAGCTTAAGGTTACCAACTCTCTCACCACTTAAACCATCCACGTGTTGGTCCTGATCAGATGTTTGTGTTGAAGAAGCCTCAATTTATTTTTGCAAATAACAAGCAATTGCAATATTTGTAAAAAATTGAAGAACAAAAAAGAATATAGATCATTGGAAACATGAACTGTAAGCCCAAATTCCCAGTTGATACAATTGAATTCAGTGGAAGTGGCTTGCATATTTCAAATTTTTTTATTATAGTAGTTAATATATTGGATTGGAATCTTAAAGTAACACTACTTACAAAAAAAACCTATATACTACAATTTTCTGCAATCATCTACTTTTTTTAGACAGAATCAACTTTTGTCAACCAATTTCCACCTAATTGTTAACATAAGAAACTAGCGACCGCCATTCATGTGACAGACCACCTCCTAGTAGAAGCTACTGAGACTTATAAAAGGCCTATCACTCAAAAGAAGCAAATGTAAATAACATTTTCCCAGCCACATTTCAGAAGTCACTACTTCAGTCAAGAAATTCCAGCATAATTTATCCATTTTCAGCTGGGTTCTTTAGCGAATATGAATTCTAGAGATACCAAACTTTACAATGAATAGGAGTTTCGCCAATGCACATATCATCTTCTTTTCGCTATTGACATTATTATTTCTAGTACTGATTGAAATTGAGATGAGATCCTAAAAAATGAAAGACGCGCTGTAGAGACAAGTAAAGTGAGAAGTTGATAACCGTTCATAAAAATTCAGTGGCTCAAAATCCTACTCTATAAAATACATCCACCAACTTCAAAAATCATGGCTAGGACAAAACTCACTCTCTTATTTTATTCATTTACATTAGTGGATCCAAATCCTTCTTCCATAAAACCTTCAAGCTTAACACTATTTCTATTTCACATTGGCAGGAATTAGACCTAAATGGCCTTTTTTTCAAAGTTCCCAAATTTCTATGACACTAATTGACACTCACACAACAAGAAAATATTAAATCGCCAATTCACCACATAAAAATGCAGAAAAAAGGAAGAACAAATTTCTATAAACAACCGAATCAACACAAATATATGGCATATTAATCGAAAGCGAAGAGCATACTCTATCCTTCGGTCGCCATTTCGAGACCAAACCACTATCGGAGGGACCAGCGGGAAGGTCAAGCTCAAACGCATCGTGACGGAGTTCATTAAACAAAACCGTCTGCGGTAGATACGCCATGGTAGTGGCGGCATTAGCATAAGCGGCGGTACTACTACTACTTGCGGCGGCGAATTCGGAATCACGGCGGTGAGGAACTGAAGCGAAATCGTTGTCATCGTTTATGGCGGCGGCGGAAGCGGAAGCGGATGAGGAAAAAGCAGTAGCAGTGGAATCGTCGTGGTGATTCGGAACGACGAGGACAGTTGAATGGGAAAAACGTGATGCCATTAAATCCCCCAATGCCATCCAAATCGGAAACCCTTAGTGATCAATCATTCGATAGAGAATGGTGTTTTGGAAACCCTAGGTATTGTTGTTGTGTGGAGAATATGAAAGTGATGGTGATAACGATGATGGTGATGGTGATGATGGTGATGTTGACGGTGATGATGGTTATGATGGTTATGATGATGATGATGGTTATGATGGTGGAGGAGCATAGAACAGTGGCGGCAGAGACTGTCTCTCCTCTAATGGAAACGGAAAACCAGTGACACCAAATTGCGATTTTGTAGAACAGAATAAAAATAATAATAGGTAAAAATAAATAACAATTATTATTATTTAATTGTAATTTTAAATTTTCTTTAAATCAATATATTCTGTATATTTGATCTGTCAAAAAAAAATCTATATATTTAGAGAATTGTTGTAAGTCTGCTGCATTTTTTTTTATAGTTTTCCTTTTTTTATTAGACATTATTGTTTGTCGCTTTTCTACGTTACTTTTTAAAATATTCACTTCAACGTTTAAAGGAAAGTGTTGATTTGATTTGAGGTGGTAATGCTATTTAGTATTTGAATTGATTTTAAGCACGTGATTCTTTAACAAAAATCACCCATGTATCTTAATTTTCTATCACTTTTGATTTTTTTTATTCAATTTGCTTTTGATTTTATTTATTCAATTTGCTTTTGATTTTTTTTATTCAATTACTTTTGATTTATATTAGTTAATTCATATTAAATTGGAGCACTTGGATGAAATAAAATTGCATGAATTTTTTTCAGTTTCCTCGTTTATGTGGTTTTACCCAAATTTAAAGGTCGCATTTTTCAATTTAAAATAAAAAAAAAATCATAACATACCAAATTTAAAACAATTCTTTTGGTAATACAAATCAAATTTAATTATCTCCGATCTTCAAATATATTATATTATTCAAATTGGAATCTCATTCATATTTATTATTTTCTAATATTAACATTCAAATTAAATTGAGTGAAAAAGAATCAGTTAAATAATTTTTTCTCTAATATTAATAATATTTTTTCTCTAATTCGCCAATATCAAATTCAAGCTAAACCATTAATTCAATTTACTATTCATTAACATATGTATTTTGAGAAAGAAAAAAAAATATGTATTTAAATACAATTCTGTATTAAAAAAATATCATTTATAGAAATACTTTTATTTTAAAAAAAATAAAATGAAATGAATATGAGTTTATTTTTTTAAAATTCATTAGTCAGCTAAATCAGCTGCAATAAAAATACAAATAAAAAGTGCACATTCTTCAACCCAAATAGTATTTTCTAGAGATCTCTTTACATGAGCTACATCATGCAAAGAAAATAAAGTAAGGAAATTATGACAATCAATGATAATAGAATCCACATAAGATTTATTGAAATAGGGGGTGTTAATAGCTTTGCAACATTGAGGGAGTCATTATTTGCAATGATGATATGAAGAATCCCAAATCAAAAGCCAACTCAGTTGTCGATCGGAATCCCATAGCTTCAACTACACCAAAGTTAAGAAAATTAATGATTTTCCACGTTGCACTTGGTAATACCACACCTTCAAAGTCCCCGATAACAACTCCAATTCCCCAAACATTGTCTTTTAGTCCCGAGTCATCAACATTGATTTTATATATATTTTATGGCGGTGGATTCCATCTTATAGGAGAAGGTGGTTGCAGAATGGTGTCAATTTTATGGATTGTACTCAACATCACCTTATGATCTTCAACTATACTCCAAGCCTTACGTACATTTCCTCCCACCTCCAAGGGTTTCCTTTAAAAACAAAGTTTATTTTGAGAATACTAGATACTATAGAAAATAGATAAAATAAACTCGATAATCTCCAAAAAAGGAAGTGGAAATAATAGTTTCAAGCCAATAGGTAAAATTATGAGATAAAAGATCAAACCTAATCCCCAGTGGGGAGTAGAACCAAACATGTTTAGCCCAAGGGTACCTGCAGAAAATGTGATTGATATCTTTATCCTCCTCATTGCATCGGGGGCATAATGAATCAATAAGGACACCATGTTGGATAAGGTTTGTTTTAATTGGGAGATTATTATGTAGGATTCTCCAAGCCAGGTTCACATGTTTTGGGATAATTTTGAGATTCCAAAGCTTTGTCCAACAGGAAAAATTGGGTCAAGGTTCCAAAATAGATGCTGAATCCAAAGCGTCCCAATATTTATTAGTATGGTAGGCGTTGCAGATGATGAACAAACCTTTTTTGTTAAGGCCCCAAACTAGCTGGTATGTATGTCTAAAGGTAGGGAGCGGTAATTGGAGAATTTGAGTATCTTCAAACGGCAATAAGGTGGACATCATCAACTGTTTGTTCCAAGTGCCAAGACCTTGATGAATCAGTTGAGACACATTAAAGAGCTATGTGAGGGAGACTTAGGAGTCCAAAATTTGTAGCCGTTTTGAATTGCTAACCAATTATTCTCTCAAATATCAACGTAATGCCTCGTATTGATACTCCACATGCATCATCTTTAAAGAATCTTAATGACAGCATGAATACTTTACCAAGTGTAACTCAGTTGATGTCCCGAGTGAACTTTAAAGAAATTGCATCTAGGAAAGTCTTAAGCCTTAAAGCATTTGCTTAGCAGAGAGTCAAGGCTAGTTAAAATGTGTCAACCCTGTTTAGCAAGAAGAGCAAGATTGGATGCTTTAAAGCTTCAAAAAACCCATGCCCTCTTTGTTTTTTGGCAAACAACACGAAATCCAATTAATCCAATGTATTTTATTTTTATTGTCTTGCTTTACTCCCCACCAAAACAATATGATCATGGATTCAATGTGATCACATAAACCTGTTAGCATAAGAAAACAACTCATGATATATATGTGGGAACGAGTTGAACGACAAACATAATTAACACCTCTCTTCCTGTAGAGGAAATGAATATCTCATTCCACCATTTATGTTTCTTCCAAACACAATCTTGAATAAATTCAAAAACCTGCGTCTTGGATCTTCCTATGAAAGATGGTAACCCTAGGTAATTTGAGGGAGTCTCCGCTGTTTTAAAGGTGATTCATCTTATGAGTTCGTTTTGTCTATCAATAGGTACATTTTAACTAAAGGTGATCTATCTTATGAGTTCGTTTTGTCTATCAATAGGTACATTTTAACTAAAGGAGATCTCTGATTTTTCAAGATTAATGAATTGGGCATAAACATGTTGGTAAATGGAGGATAGATTTGAGGCATTCAACATCCGTAGGATCATTATCATATTTCAGTTTTTTAAACCAAATATATTTTGCACGAGCAATTGCAAAGACGACTCACTTGGATAACTTTTCTTAAAAAATAGATACCTGGGATTCAGTTAAAGGATTTTTTGCAACAAATATTTTTCCATAGCTTAGCCTAAAGATTAAACCCTAAACAAATAATTAAGAGATTCAAATATCTACCACTTGTATTATTCATCTTTGTAATTATTTATATATTAAAAAAAATACAATACATGTTTTTTAGAGTAAAAAGAGGGCATACAATATGCATTAATTTTTCGATATATTTTTGATAAAAAAAATGATGAAAAAATTGTGTCTCAGTCCAAAAGATGAAAAATCATATGATTAATTGAATATTTACAAAAAAGATTTATATGTATCTCTTTTTAATGAGTTTTTTTTTATTATAAAAAAATAGTAAATACCACATTTAATAAGACATCTAATATAATAATATCGACATATGCAAATTAAATTATAACTTAAGAATCCTCCAATTAGTTTTATCATCCAGATATTTGAATCATATACGTGATTTAATATTCAAAACATTTAGTTTCATTATTATTTTTTTCATAATATTAATATATTAAACTTTTTACAAAAGGATTAAAATACTATTAAAAAAAAATGGTAAAACAACAAAACTGTACCAAAAAAAGTTTAAGAAATATTATTAAAAATATGGAAATTAACCGTGAATAGCTAATTTTGAGGCAATAGCATTATTGCCTTATTGGTTTCATGACTACTCCTTTCTTTAACTTCAAAGTCGAGATGAATATTTTATACTTTTATACATACTAAAAATCATCTACATTATTAATAATATTTAATTTTTATTATAATTATTTATAAAATCATTCGTGTAATTATTTATAATTTTTTATTATATATTTTTAATCAAACTTAATATTTTATATAAAAAAAGTTGACATAAATATTAATTAATTAGCACGGTTTATAAAAGTTTGAGAGTGATATCCGTCAAACACTAAATCCAAATTTTTCTTTTTGAGGGAATCCAGCCTAAATTTTAATTTTAATATTCTAATATGTTTTTTCTTACTATTATTATCACATGTTATGAATCATTCACTTGATAATTTCCAAATTTATTTTAGAGTATGATAATATGAAAAATAACAAATTTAATTTAGTTTATTGTGTTTGTTACAAAAGATTGTCAAAAGGATTTTTAAGTGCAATGATCATACACCGTTAATATAAAATAATTTTACATTAACATTTAATGAAAGAACGTCATATTACCATGACACATAATCAATTTAAAAATAACCATAAAAACATGGGGTGATATGATAAAGTAGTAGATTTTCGTTAAATATCAGTGTAAAACACTTTTATACTGACAAAACATACTATTTAAATTTATATGATAATGAATACAATATGTCTTTTTTCTTTCTTAATTCTCCCGTCGTTTTCCTTGAAAATAAGATCTTAATTATAATTAGTTGAGTGGTAAATAAAATTATGTCAAAAATAGTTTCATCCAATATTCAAATTTAAACTGAATCTTATTAATCATTTGAGCTAAATTACTTGGTTAATAGCATCCTTATTTAATATGAACTATGTAAGAATTTGTATTTAAAAGGGTAGTTTGATGATTTACTCTTCATCTTTCACTTTCTATTTCTTCTATTATTATTAGTTTTATGTGTATATTTGTATACTTTTTTAGGAGTTGTGATTCTCTCAATTTTCTCCTCTCCATTACTATAATTTTGAAGTTCTTTTGGGTGTTATATAAAATATTTAGGTCCACCAAATGTCACATTATTATATATATTTTATATTTTCAAAACTTTAATAATGAAAAAAATAGAGAAAGTGAGAAATAGAGTGAATCTTAACTCCCTTTTTATAACACATGACATAAATTAAACGTTTGTTGACTTTATACATAAAAAGCTATAGTAATAGCCTTCTCCATTTCTTTTAAAAAATGGAATAATCTCAACCCATAAAAAAAAAAAGAGAAATGAAGAGGATTTTAACTCTAATTTAATAGTCTACATAACATAGACAAAATACAACAAACAATCTTACTTTGTCTCGGTCTTAACCTATTGATGCGTTTGTTAGTAAGATAAAATAAGCAAATCATGTCACTCTATCTAATTATGATGTCTTTCTAATGTAAATTTTCTCATGGACCTAGGACCAAGTTAGAATCTAATAAAATATGATAAAAAAATTTCCTTCACATATACCCTTGAAAGAGTAATTTAAAGTATAATAAAATATCAAAATATTCAAAATAAAAAAACAAAAATAATAATATTATAAGTAAAAATGTCATAAAATATAATAAACAAAAAAGTTAAATTAGGTTAAATTCTAAAATTTAATATTAAAATTATAAACAAAATTAATTTGGGTAAAAAAATTTATTTAAAAACATTGAGTTATTTTTTAATTTGAAAATTATATATTATAAAAATATAATAAATTATAAAATAATTTAAAATGAAAACTAAACTTTAAAAATCGTAAAATTATAAAAAATAGTTGAAGTTAACAAAACAATGAAACATTATATATAAATATGTCAAATGAGTAGTTATGTCATTTTATTTGATCTATATTTGTTATACTATTATTTGGTTCATCTCAAACACAATATATACTAATATAATATTATCGTATATTTATTCTATCATCTTCTTATTCAACTATCTTATCATATTCATCTCTATTTTATCCTAACAATCAAACAAGCCAAAATGTTACAAAAGATATAACAATTAGGTTTATTTTAGCAAATATACCACTTAGGTTAATGATGAGAATACACATTTTTTTTTGACAAAATGAGAATACACATATGTATGAGCAAATTAAAATTTCATTGTAAAATTATGCATGCATGTATATATTCGATCGTGTCTATTTCATTTATTTTATTTTTTGCACAATTTAGTTCTGTAATAAAAAGTAAAATGAATTAATGTGACATACACAAAGAAGATTTTTTAGGCCTTCTAGTTCCACTTTTGCCTGCAGCTAGCATATTATTTTTGGAGGAGTACAGCTAGCATTGTTAGCTATTTATGTATGCAGAGTTGATTTTTTACCCCAAAAACATAATTATTATGTTTGAGGAAAGTGACACTTTGGCAATGGCACACATGCATTGTAACACATGTTCAAATCTTGTATACAATTGTAGGAGGCAAAACAACTATCTAATTGAAACAAAACATTTACCATTTACTTAAGAGAAATTTTGTTTGATAGAGAAATCACATCATAATTGAAACAAAAGTTGAATTGGAAAGCATCATGGAGACATTTTTTTTTTTTGTTAAAATGAGGAAGTTTCTGTGTAGCTTTGCAAAGTGTCATTTGAACAATGTTACATAATAGACAAAACAAATTTTTGTTAATATGAGGAAGTTTCTATGGACCTATGCTAAGTGTTATTTGTAAAGTTTTTGTGAAATACTCTTATATCTTATCTGACGCATACAAACACTAAGCATTTTCTAAGAAAAAACTTCTTTGTGGGTTGAATTCTAAAAAAATATTTTAGTCCAATTACAATATCCACAAATGGTTTACTAGTGACAAACCCCATTTTCCAATTCCCCCTAAAGTTCAATTTTTTCACTCTCAAAAAGCAATCCACTCACTCTATTCAAATTTCAATATTATTATTTTCTTACATTAGACCCTTCTTTTCAACACACTTTCTATAAGCATTTCCAATTTGAAGACTAGGTTCTTTGTGTGGTAGAGGACTAAAAGTAGTTGTTGACTTGAGCATGGTGATGAAAGCACTTTTTGATGGAATCTTACAAGTTACAAACCAATTATACTTTATTGAATATTTCCTTCCACTTTCTTTCTTTATAAGTGATTAAAATCACTCTTAAACTAAATGTTGTGGATAATCTTTCCACGTTTCAGACATTGCTTGAGTCACATGATACCTTCATATTGTCATGCTTCTATGATTATTTTACCCATGGCTAAAGATATCGGTTTTGGTTATTACTAGTATACTAGTACTTATCTCTTAACGGTGAAGTATTCCTAAATTCAATTCAATAATAATTAATTAAGAAAAAAAATAAGAATGGAGATTAAAACTAAATCAAAATAAATCAAGTTGTATAAATATAAACGAGAATTCAATCATATCATAGTTTTAAGGAGATAGTCTCATCCTAGTCTAAGACATTGTTTGATAACATTTTATGTAATTTCACGATCACTTGTGGAAAATAAAAACATATTAATCTGGTTATAATAGAGTATTTAGGTCGGTCTCGCAACCAGTTTAAAATATTCTTACACAGTATTGAAACACTTTTTAAACCCATTTCCACCAACTCAAAAAAACACATTTTAAATCAGTTGATATATAACTGACTTTAACATAAAGTGCTTCAAGGTTTTTTAAGCATCTTTTAAGCCAATTTTCAGTAACAACTGACTTAAACTTAAGTTGTTTTCTTTTATAAAACTACAACAGATGAGATGTAGTTCATCTGTTTTCTTCAAATCTTCCTCAATGTGAAGTTTTATTAGTCTTTCTATATCAACAACAGATGGTTAGAGAATGATATTAAACTTTTGATGAGGTTAGATGCCTTTAGTGACGGGAAGACAAAGGTGATGGTAAAAAACAATGTCTCTAATGAGTTGACGTTTTAATATTTTTCTCAACTTGAAGTGTTGTTAGTCTCTTCATTTCAACAATAAGTGGTTGGAGAATGATATCAAACTTTTTATCGTACTTCTGATGAATATATAGTTATCTCTTTTTTTCAACTATTCCTAATTTGAAGTCTTGTTTGTCAACTTGGACATTCTTCAAACACATTTAGTGACACTTTAAGTAATTTAAGAATATTATTCATTATTAGTTGATGGACATCTATCGATAAAAATATGAATTTTGAAAAGACCAAAACTAGAATTGTTAAATGAAATTAATGGTTCTAATTTTCCCTAATTCACCTTGTATTTGTTACTAAAAATAACTAAAGTGGCACGAACTCGATTTCCAACACCATCATCTAATCATAGACCATTAGGCACCCTATTATGATATTCTCGATAAAAATGCTTTAGAAACTCAAATTTTATGCTACTTAACATAAAGCATAACAACAAAAAAAAACACATTACATATTAGAATAAAACACTGAAAATAATAAATGAGAAAAAAAAAACAACAAATACAAACCAGAACAATGTGTATTATACCAAGTCAACATGAATAACTGAAACTAACTTCTAGTATTCATTTGAAACACATGAACAACGTCAACAACTTGAAAAAACGTACATGCAAGAGACCAAAAAAAACAGTGAAAGCGAGAGACTAGTGCTTTGTTCGCTAAAGAAATGTAAAGTATACAACAAACCAAAAGTTTTGTGAGTATTTAATACTATCTAACACTTTTACATCGATTATATGAATAATTGTCTTAAAAGACATCTATTTTAAGTTGGTTATCAAACTATCGGGCTTAAATGGTTTAGCGTTTTCAACTTAATTTCAAAAAAATAAGTGTGTATGCATTTTAAATTGATTGTTTTAGAGAACCAGTTTAAAAAATGTGTTTTTTAAACTCAATTTCACACTAGTGAATTGTATACGGTATGGAGAAGCACAACAACAAGATGTTAATGATCAGGACCATAAAGAAATATTTTGATACCACACTTTCTTTACCCCTAAATTTTAAGATTTTGGATAAATGAATCACCTTTTATATATAATTTATTTATAGCTCGTTTTTAATTGTTGTAGGATTGCTGGAGAAATTTTGTGCACACCAATGATCTTAGATGGAACATACATGCCACAAAGAAAGCAATAAGAAAGCACATGACCTCTTGCTTATGTCCATAAAAATGTTTCAATAATGATATTTATTATCTCAAATAAAATTAAAATACTTTGTAATCCAAACTCAAATTGGATATCATTCTACAAACTCAAGTACCTCACTAAAGAGTTACTAAAAATGATAACACTCTCACTACAAGAAACCCTAACACCAATGATCTTACACTCACACACATATGTTGATTGAGATGCTACACACTTCACAAGACTCGCTAATTATAGGAGAGAATAATAGTTTTCATTCATGTATGTGACATATTGAGTATTAGTAATCTCATATTTTCAAGAAGTTTCACTTTTCTCCAATAATATGTTGGAAAAATAATAAACAGAAAAATTTAAATAATAATCAAAACACAAGAAAATAACGTGGAAATTCCAAACTGACGAAAAAAACTACGACAAGATAATAACACTATATAGAAATTGTTACAACACATAGATTTCTCTCAAATACTCCACACTCCTAATACAATCACACTCTCCAAAGATAATATCTAACTACCTCATAAAACTCTAAAACAAGAGAGAAAGAAAAAAATTAGATATAATCTTAAATTGTTTCTTATTGGTGCGAATTGTAATAAAAAATTAGAGTCATATATATAGTCTTGAGCTTCATCTTCCTTTACAATTCAAAGCAATGTGAAAACTATTTTGATTTCCTCAATTTCAATCAAAACTCAACAATCTCTACCTTTATTGAAATTGGTGCATCTTCAGCTTTCATTGTTTATACCGACAATCATAGTTCAAAAGAACTACCCACTCCACCATACAAAAATATATTTCACCTAAAGCTAAACCGTTCCAAGAATTTTCATTTCAAGCTAAACCACTCAAAAAAATTCTTCTATATGCCAAAAATCCAAGTGAAATTTTATGGTCCAACTTTCATGTTGGTTTTCTCAGGAAGTTCTTCAGCATTCGACATAATTTTACAGCACACATTACATCAATATCAACCAATACCCATGTGCTAATCAACATCTTGTGTAATTCCGATTGTATCAACACACTATTGACTTGAATTTTACACAAATCAGAATTGATTGATTCATCCATCAAATATATCTATCTCAAACTTCTCAACGGAACTTTATTGTAACCGTGCACCAAATAGTTTCCTAGGAAAGAGAGATGAGTCGCAAAGGACTACTTAATAACCAAGTTTTTCCTTAGCCAGAACCTTGCCTAAACAACACTTTTATAGTATAACCTTTCTTCTTTGATGTGGAAAATCAGACAAAGTTGCAACCACGAAGCATATTAAGAAATCTATTTCCTTGGACCGAACTTGGAATAGCTCAACTCTTTCCTTGGACCGAACCGGGAAGAGCTCAGCTCTTTTCTTGGGCCAAACTTGTAACAGCCAACCCTTACTGGCAACGATAATGGTTGAGCTGTTACAGAACCAAAAGCTTTAATCAAGATGTTGAGAAAAATAAACAAACAGAGAGATTTAAATAACAATCACAACGTAAAAAAATAACGTGAAAACTCCAAATTGGAGAAAGAAAAAAAAAATCACGACCAGAGAATAACACTATGTAAAAATGATTACAACACATAAATTTCTCTCAAATACTCCACACCCCTAATACAGTCACACTCTCCAAAGAGAATATCTAATTACCTCACAAAACTCTAAAACAAGAGAGATAGAAATAGTCAGATATAAACTTAAAGTGTTTTGATTGGTATAAATTATAATGAATAACTAGAGACATATATATAGCGTTGAGCTCCATCTTCCTTTATAATTCCAAGCAATGTGAAACTATTTCAATTTCCTCAATTTCAACCAAAACTCAACATAATCTTGGTACATTCATTCACCTCTTGGAATGTATCTCTTAACATCTATCATGGTGAATGCTACGGTGGACTTACGCTTAAAAGTCATTCAAAACTATAATGAAAATCGACAACGATACTCATAATGGTCCTCTTAATCTTTACGACTGAGACAATGACTCAATCGAAGTCAGTTTAATAAAAATAAAAGATAAACGAATGTGTCCTTCAAAATTCAATTAGCCAATGGATACCTATTAAATCACCCGCCGTATCAAGCATAAAGATGAGAGAGATATTAACTTATATTTCCGAGGAGTTTCGTCGATCGTTGTTGTTAAAATTTTGAATACTTTTTAAGCATAGTGGACCACCTATAAAGATGATACACCTTATAATTTATCTATATGTTTTTGCATTTATATTTATTGTTATTTGAAAGTTCTAATTGATTTTCACAGTAAAGACTAACTACTCGAACTTGAATTCCAAAATATGCGATATACTCCTAAACAAAATTCATAGCTAGCTTTTTTTATCATGGAAAATTTGAATTCAAGTTAATTTAACTTTTTCTATTCTCATCTTCAATGACTTAAAACTCCACTCTAACATGTGAAACATTTTTTTTTATAAGACAATTAATATTAGTGGTTAATTTGATAAGGAGATAATAAAAAATATCTTAGTAGCAAGATCAACATGAAACTCCTTCTTAATGCTCATTTAGCCTCTCAACCTATACCATTGAATACACCTGTGAGTATTGCAAGTTATGGTTTTGTTCAAAAAGGTGGAGATATACAAAATAAAAGAAATGGATGAGTTGAATGGGTGAAGAGATACTACAAGAAATGCACAAATTTCACAGGAGCGAAATCCGTAAAAAAATTATTATATTTTTATGTTTTTTAGGATAAAAAGAGCGTTCTTATTTTATTTTTTACGTTAAAAAAGTATCATAATTAAGAGCATGCATATTAAAATTAAAAAGAAGGTTAGTCATCGACAAAACTGATAATATTTTATATTAATAATATGATTTCAAAAAAAGGACACATAAAATAACATAAGTTTTTTTTATTTTATTTTTATAAAATATCATAACAAGATTAGCAAACTAGTAATATTTTTTAGCGTAAATTAGCAAAATATCTGTGCATTTCTACGGGTTCGCGTTGTTATGTGCAAATTGAAAAGATCGACTTTATACAAATAAATTTTAATTGTATATAGAAATATAGTCGACAATCAATCTGTGCAACCAATTGACGCATGCCCCCAATTTTTTTATAGTATATCACAACTTTTGAAAATTGCACTGATATTCTTAATTTTGTATATTGACCACTCTAAAATTTAATATTTGCATCTTATATTCAGAATAAATATCCAGTATGAACATGGACTATTTTGTCTCTAAACATAGACTAAACTTAATTTCTCTCAATTCTCATGATTGATTGTAGGAATTCAGTTTGTTTGAAAATGTTGATTTACTCATTTACTGATATTAGGAACTTATCATCTATTAGGGTTTAATATCATGTTAGGATTTTAGATTTTAAAAACTCATTACTGATTTTATAATTTACAATGTTACTAATAGATCTTGCTGGTAATATATTAGATCATGTTTTTTAATATGGTCTAATCTTTTAGATTCAAATAGAACCTCCAAAAATATTAAGACGACTCTGTATAGAAATTTCTCACACTTTAATCTATTAAATATTCAAAAGATAAATTAGTAGTCAAATATAAATTTATCGATTAACTAATTAACCCGTAAAAAACCGTCTATAATTATGAATTCATCTATTAATTAATTGATATGTGAAGGATAATTATCAATCTTTTTTTTTGACAAATTAATCATCAGTCTTTTCTTCACTTAAATTTAATGATCTCGAGGAGAAAAACACTAATAAATGAGATGATAATAGTTGTTCATACATTTCCACTACAAAATAAGTATTTAGTAGTAATTTTTATGCCTACCATGTATGTATTAAATGATAAATTAAAAAGAAACACAAAGTGTTAAAATAATTTTCACTTTAGACTTGATTATATAAAAAACACAAAAATAGATACCAATAATAAAAGTATACAAAATATACACCATGAACATTGTTCAATATTTTTTCTTATGTGTTATAAAATTAAAGGTAAGAAAATATTTGTGCAAGACATTATATTTTGTAGATATATATTTTTTAAACAAATGTTAGAATTAGTAAGATTATATTTTATATCTATTCATAGATATATAATAGATAGAAA
>JBBPBQ010020321.1:6645327-6664984 GCA_037974755.1 Cicer yamashitae | reverse complement strand
CACATATACATAACTGAAGTAATTAATATTATAATTTTCCTTGTTCTTTTATAGAAATATCATACTAAAATACACATTCGTTTTTTTAGAAATTGATGTAAGAATATAAATTTAAAATATTTGAGATGTTAACTTAATGGTAATAATTTAATCTTATAACTTCAAAGAGTTTAAATCCTCTAAAGAACCGTTGTAAAATAATCATTAATGTCACTTTAATTATACAAATTTTTTCTTGCTCATTGTTTGTTTAGAGAATATCATCAATAGAGAGATTTTAAAAAAGAAAAAGTTAAAAAGTGAAAGAGATTAAAAATATTGAAAATTGTAAAAGTCAAAAGTGAGAGAGAGAAAGTAAAAGTAGGATTATTTGAATTTCAAATTTTAAAAAAATAATAAAATAGAGAGAAAATAAAACTAAAATAACTAATTTACTCTTAATATTAATGATGTGTTAAAATTATAGAAATAAGTATTTTGAATTTTTTACTAGAAACTTGTTATTATAGATATATAGTAAAATAAATGGAAGATAATAGATGTGTTTGAAAAAAAACTCCAAATTGGTTGGAATACGATTATTCAATATGATTCTTGGATGAAAGTGAAATGCTACTTATCTAATCGTTGTTGTCCAACTATGATGAGAATAATTCTCGAATTTGAAGCACTAAACTAAACGAAATAGCAGCCAAACCAATCAGAAAACATTTATATGTAAATGACATATGCCTGATGACAACACCACGCCAAGGGTCATAATCGCTTTTGCATATACAAAGCCAAAAAGTCACTAATGATTAAGCATTTTATTTGCAAAAAGCAACGCACGAATTTTATTGCCATGTTTAAAACCTTAGCTATTTATAAAAAAAATAGAGTGAAGTGGAAGAGATTCATTTCCCTTAAGGGTGAGAATAGATTAGACTAAATTTTGAAAAGTTTAAGTCTCATTAATTTTTTTAATTTGAGTCTGACCTATAATTTATCATAGGTTTTTTTTTTCGGCACCTAAAAGTCTATTTCATATTAAAACATTTAAATAGTATATTTTATATATTTTTTTAAATAGGCTAAATTAGGCCTTTATATATAACTAAACTTAATAAATTATAACTAGCAAGTATGCAACAATCTTCCAAAAAAATAAATAAACAAAATGAATCTATAATTAGCAAATTTAAAATAACAAATACTAATATTAATAAATAATAATAAAAAATAACAATGTTAATAAATAATAATAAAATATATATATATATACATAGGCCGATCTAGGTCTAATAGGATTTTTTGTAAGCTTAAGCCTGATCTATTTAAATTAATAGCTTTAAAAAAAGTCTGAGTCTAGCCTTTTTATTAAACATATTAGACCAGACCAGACCATAAATAGGTCAGACCATAGGCCCCTAACGAACGACCTAACCCATTCCCACCCCTACCCACAATACGAAGAACATTGGTTCGAATCTCAACTGAAAAAGGTAAATTATATTTAGTGTTTTATTGTGTTCGAACACAATTACTACCGGACTCCAGTGCAAAAATCACATAGAAAAAACTAAAAGCTATTTGGAATAAGGGTTATAATAGATCGACGGAGGCGAACTTATGACTTAACCTAGATAAGGTTATCTAAAAGTGTCATACTATATGTACCACAAACAACCTTTTAGATCTAAATACTATTATAAAAGTTATACAAACAAAGATGTATAATTAAATTCTAATAAATGTACATGCATATTATACCTAAGCAAAAGAATTAGAGTAATTTAGTTAAATTTTGTAAATCCTTTGTATAAAATTCATATACTATTGTATAATTTAATTTATTATATGAAATCTAATAATTTCAAATAGGACATTTGTTTTGAAAAGTAGACCTCAGATTAGAGCCTAATATTGTTTCTTGCATATGTCCTAATGAAGTGACCCATATCATCTCTCTTATTCATATTTCATTTCTCTAATGGTCAAATGTTTTCCCAAAATTGGCTAAGTCTCTCGGATTTGATGAGACGAATGTTGATCAAGACAATAACAAGTTGGATTTAATCACATGGTTGTCATCAAATGATTAAGACAAAAGCTAAGGGAAGTTTGAGGGGTATCATTTTCATGGGTAAAGAGAATATATTCTTATTTATTGGCTACAGTAGAGTTAGGAGATCATGGTTCATCCATAGTCTTTTTTTATATATAAACATTCATATTATTTTAATTCCACTACAGATAGAATGAAGATTTGTATTAAAACAAGGATTTTATTCATAAAATATTATTATTGTTTGACTCATTAACTGTGGAAAACAAAACTAAATTTCAAGAAAACAGTCTACGTTTTATGATTTAATTTAAAGTAAATAAAAATTGGTGTATTAAAATAAAATATTGTTGTATAGATAATTATTAAATTAAAAAAATGTGTCTTATTATCGATTTTATATAAGAATATACCTATAGAAGCTTATTTAGTAAAATATTTCATCTTAATTTTTCTCAAAGAATATCTTGATTATATATTTAAAATTAAAACAAATTAATTTAAGAATTTAGCTCATATGTTCAGTATAAAGTTTTTTTACACCGTCAATCCATATAATCATTAAAATTTGGATATACCGAAATATGTTTGTCCGCTGGATACACCGATTTGATCATTTGCTTTGATCAAGAATTTTCGGTGGATGTATCTTTGACATATTCCAGCATTTCCAATTTTTTTCAACTGATGTATTTCCTGCATTTTGTATTTATAAACTGATGGATGATTGACATTTCATATTTCTTCAATAGATGTATTTCTAGTATTTTATATTCTTTAGGACCAATGTATTTTTGACATATGTTAAAAAAGATTCAATTTGTAGTTAATTATAAATTTTCTGTCATGGTTTTATAAGTTTATTAGGTTAGTTTCCAGCTCTGCTTTCCGTGCTTCATTCTCAATGCGAGCAGTCTTGCAAGCTACAAGCTTCTTTGATTCAAGGGTTCAAATCTGACAAGCTTTTTTTTTCCTCTGGTTTTAAATGATCCAATCTCAGTTTTTTTCCTAGTGAGGCTAGCTAGCCTTAAGCTGTTCGATGATCTGATTCTAGAGATCAACAAGTGATTTCTCCTATGCAAGTGCTTTAGAAATTAATTGCTTCTGTTTGTAGAATTAGCA
This sequence comes from Cicer yamashitae, assembly GCA_037974755.1. Lineage (NCBI taxonomy): Eukaryota > Viridiplantae > Streptophyta > Magnoliopsida > Fabales > Fabaceae > Cicer > Cicer yamashitae. The sequence continues at coordinate 6,661,815 of JBBPBQ010020321.1, read as the reverse complement.
ATGTTCAGCTTAAGCTCTTCCATCTCTAATTTGTTATGATCACGTTGTGCATCAATCTTCTGCTGCTCCGCAACGAGTTCATTAATATTTTGGCCTATCTTTTGTATATTAAATTTAACTTCATTTCCTCCTCATTCTGCTAAATGATATTTGTAAACTTAAAATCCATAATTTATGTCGCACAATTAATTTTAACTTTTTCACCAATTTTTTCCCTTTTGTTCTCTTCTCTCTACTCTTTTTATCTTTATAGTCGGTCTACTAAATAAAAGTTAATTCGCGGTGAAAACATGGATTTGTATCTTATGCAATCACAACTGCCATGAGATCCAAATCCGTGAAAACATTTGCTAAAACATAGAAGTTCACCTCTCTAATACAATTATTATTATGAGTTTAATTTTTATGTCAGTGTAAAAAGTTTTACATTGCATCACAACCATTCAATGGGATGACTGTAGAGGTAATTTTAGTAAAATATTTCTGTTAATCTAACGGTTGTGATTAACTGACAGTGTAAAAACTTTTCACACTGACAATGTATATAAATTAATTCCTATTATTGTTAGGGTTTAATGGACATACACAATCAGTTTTACACTCACAACCAACACAAACCGTTGATGGATGAGTTATTTTATGATGATACTTACGATCATGTGGTGAGATGATAGAACCAAGGGTGCTAGTGCATGATGCTTTTTCTCTTATTATTATTAAGCAATTCATAACTCCTCGCACCCAAATTATTGGGGTTTAAGAATTTATTTAGGGGCAATATTTCAAAGGGGCAAAGATCCATAATACACTAGGTCTGCAGAACCTGTCATATAGACATGATTATCTTCATCCTTCCATTCAATCTGAAGAGGCCCTCCAGGTAGATCAACCGTGCAGTTCTGTAACAAAATCACAGATTCAAAAGAATAATCAAAGTACTGCAGCCAGGAATTCGTTTGCCTTGTGAACAAAACATACTTATGGTACGCTTAAATAAACAAAGAACACAAATAGAACTAAGAAAGGAGATGCTAAAACTCCCATATTTTTAATCCAAATGTACTTCTTTTACACGAACCTAAACTTTCATGGAATCAGAATGCATAGTTTTTAACAAGGTTTTATGGTTGTATAAGTAATGAAAAATACAGAGATCAATTCAATCGATCAGCCAATAGCTACTACAATACTCAGGCTGTGGGACTAGGAAATCTCTAAAGAGAAGAGAAAAAAAATTCAACAAGTAAATTATAGAAAGGATTCATGATTACAAGTAGACGCCTTAGTGCAATGGCAAACACATTTATTATGTTTGTATATATTATTATGATAATTTTTTTTTAATGAAAAGTTAACAGTTTTCAGTGTTACAATCAAATAACAAACTTACCCGCCCAGCACGGCCCTCAAGAATTGCTGCAACAACTGTAGCACAAGCTCCAGTTCCACAGGCAAGAGTTGCTCCTGCACATAAACAGTTAAAACAACAAAAAATGAGCTTCCACACACAAAATTAAAGTCACCTTAGACTTACCCTAACCATGCAAACAATACCAATCAGACACAGCCTGGATTTAGATGTTCTAACCTGCTCCACGCTCCCAAACACGCATCTTCAGGTGTGAATTAGAAAGAACTTGCACAAACTCTGACATTAAATCACAAGACAATAAGAGTGAGGAATTGCAACAGGATAACAGTGATGATCCACTCATGCATCATTTAGGTCATTTGGGTCAAGTTCAATGAATTAGAATTTAGAACATTAGGGGTTGAAAATCTGGTAGACAATATGCTGGGGGAATGAAAAACACATCAAAGCTAGAGACAAATTGAATTAAAATTCTATGCTCTGAACAAGGGGAAGGCACAGGCACCCCAACCAAAGCTTTGCTAGACCTACCATCTCCGACCTAGTCCCACAAGCATTAAATTTACTAGAGACAAATTGAATTAAAATTGTATGCTCTGAACAAGGGGAAGGCACAGGCACCCCAACCAAGCTTTGCTAGACATACCGTCTCCGACCTAGTCCCACAAGCATTAAATTTACTAGAGACAAATTGAATTAAAATTGTATGCTCTGAACAAGGGGAAGGCACAGGCACCCCAACCAAAGCTTTGTTAGAGATACCGTCCCCGACCTAGTCCCACAAGCATTACATTTACTAGCTACAAGTCAGTAAATAGTCATCGTGACAGAATGCGCAACAGAATATATTGCCCAGAAGACCAAGGACGCAAAACAAAACAAAAATTCCTTGCATCCAAAATGAAAATTTGAGAGAGTGAGTATGGGATAAATATTATAATGAGGTTGACAGTCATATTCCAATCATAAAAATAGACTAATCTGACCTGTGTTAGTTCGTGCAGGGAACATCTCATGATGCTCAAATTTTGGGCCAATTTCGGCTAGCTTCAATTCATCAACAAGCAAGTTCTGTTGCAATAAGGATGAAAACAAATAAGACATGTGGCAAAACCAGATTTTTTTTAAGTTGAAAGTACGAAGATAAAAGCAGACATTTGAATATGTGATTTAAAATATACCAGTTAAACTAAAAATAATAATTCAGAGGCGTTTTATTTCTTTTGATATAAATGGTTAGACATTCAATTGTTTTGTCACAATGTCTTTGTATATTGTATCTGTATGTAATATCATCTTATTGATAAATATATTTTCTTCCTAGTCCTACATAATGTTTTAAGTCTTTTAAATAGATCCAGAATGCTTTGTAATATGTACAAGGTAATCGTAACTTTGAAATAGTTATTGTATGACAAGAATAATGACCTGAATTCCTTTTCTACTGAAGGTTACGCAGTGTGGATTTCCCATGCTAACACAAGTCACATTCCAGATAACTCCATCAACATCAATCTCTGATTTAACAACAGCATGATCCTTATTTGGAGATAACTTAGTAGGCACATCTGATGCTTTAAGAATCGGTTCCCCCATATCAACTCTGACCTGAATCAATTTGTATTATCATATCATCAAGCTAAAGAAGTAGAAGTAGAACTAATTTCTTTTTGACATTAAACCACTTGAGGACTTCATAAGAGTACATAAAATGGCACCTAGGAAGCACCATACTGATGCTTTTGAACAAACATCGAAGTGTCAAAAAGTAAATTGCAGATATTTGCTGCATATAAGAATAGGAACATACATTTCCATCCTCCAAGACTTCAGGAACAATCTTCCCAGCACCAGTGTGTATGGTGAAACTACAACGTACAAACATACAATGTAACAAGATATTTCAATAATATCTATAATGACTGCGATGACTATTAAGCCACGGTAATAAAATCACCAACCAATTCATATAATTATTGGTTCCATCTAAACATTAAATTTTTGTCTGCGAAAATTAAATGTTTTCGAAAAAACTGCCCTAAAACCACAATACTGCAAGCAACAAGATATAAAAAGCAAGACAGTAAGAGTTTCTGGAAAATGATCATACCTGTGCCTCCCATGTAAACTCTCAAGCTGAGAAACGAATTTAGCAAAGCATCGCACTCCATTGCCACACATCTAAGGAAGAAAGGTGTGAATGAAAGAAAAAGAACAAACTTGTCAGTCAACGAAGACCGAGAAAAAATCACCGTATGTAACTGAAAAAATACATTTGTAAGAAAAATTAATCACCTCAGGCTCACTACCATCAGAATTGAAAATCCTCATTGTATAGTCAGTGCCATTGATACCAGGCAAGACAAAAATAACTCCATCAGCACCAACACCAAAGTTACGATCACAGAGTTGCACAGCTTTCTCTGAACTAATCTTTGGCTCGGAAGAGTCTCTATTATCGATCTATTCATAAGAGAAATTATCGTTAAAACTCAGATTTTTGCTAGATAGTAGATACACCACCTTTTCTCCAGTTACACACGGCCTATTTTTAAACAAAGTATTGACCAATTTACCCTTTTAGAAAATGAGAGTGGATATGCCATGTTTAGTTCGCGGACACTTAATTTTCTGGGGACTGAATTTGGTGACATTGAAATTGTGAGGAATAAATAGTTTGTTTAGTCTTAAAAGTTAGTATTTGATGGAGGAACGAGTGTGGAACGTGGTACTCACCAAAACGAAGTCGTTTCCGAGGCCGTGATACTTAGCGAAATGGAGAAATCCAGTGTCCTTTTGGTGAAGGAAGGAAATGGAGGAAGTGGTTGTTTTAACGGGAGGTTGAGTTGTCATGGAGGAGGAAGCAACGAGGCGGAAATTATTAGGGTATTGAAAAGTGCTTTGTGGAGAAGCCGAAATGGATCGGGAAGAAGGGGGAAAGAAATTAACGGAAGCAAGAGAGCGATGATGAGTAGGTGATGTAAATGGAACTGAAATGGTGGCGGTTATGGCCATCGGTTCACTTTCGAATGATGGCGGCTACGGTTATGTGAATCTCTCTTGTTCACTCGTTTTGACTTTGATACGGCGGCGTGATGAAACGCTGGACTGTGGGTATTTTAATTCCTAGGATACATAAATCGAAGGTTTCGGTGGCTCTGGCTTCCTTATTCCTTAACTAATAAATTGGAGTTTGATTTCCTCAATTACTTGACAGGCCAATTATTTTTCTATTTCTTTTTCATAATATTTGAGAGGATCTCAACTCAATAAATTAAGGTAAAGTAACATTTTGTTCTTTAAAATATGATAATAAATTGACAACAAAAAACACTAAACAGTAAATTGACAATAAAAAAACGCTATATTCTTGCCTTAGAGCAGTTGTATGTAAACAATGCATTTTTACATGTGGTTTTAAAGGAGAAAGTCTATATTTCCCTTCCTCTTGGTTTAAACTTGTCTGCAAGCTTAATAAGTACATTTATGACTTTAAACAAGCTAGTAAGTAGTGGTATTCCAGATTGTACAAATCCCTTATTTTTCTTGGCTTTACTCATTCCACTGCTGACTATTCTTTGTTTACTAAGTCCATCGGGGATCAATTGACTGTTTTACTTGTTTACGTAGACGACATTGTCCATATAGATAATTGTCTTGCTGACATTTAGCTTGTTACAAATTTTCTGCATTCTAAATTTAGAATCAAAGATCTTGGTTCCCTAAGATATTTTCTTGGAATAGAGGTTGCTAGATCTCCCTCTGGCATTCTTCTAAATCATAGAAACTGTACTCTTAAATTGTTGAATGACATAGGCATTCTAGCAACCAAACCATCCACTACTCCCTATGATTCATCCTTAAACTTAAATTGTTCTGATTCACCATTATATGAGGATGAATCATAGCTTATGAGGCTTATTGGAAGGTTGCTATATTTAACTACTACTAGGCTTGACATAGCTTTTACTGTGCAACAGCTAAGTTAGCATGTATCTAGTCCTAGACAAGTTTATTTTAAGGCTGCTACTAGCATCTTCCATTATTTGAAATCTTGTCCAGCCAAAAGCCTTTTTTATTCTACTAAGAGACTGACTTGTGTTTATCTGGTTTTGAAGATTCTGATTGGGCCACTTGTCCAACAATTCGAAGGTCTGTCACAGGGTATGCAGTTTTCCTAGGAACTTCACTCCTCTCATGGAAGTCCAAGAAGCAAACCACTGTCTCCAGATCGAGCTCAGAAGCAGAATATCGTGCATTAGCCAGCCTTTCATGTGAAATTAAGTGGCTTCATTACATTTTTTGAGACCTTCACATCACTTTTCCAACACCTACTTCTGTTTATTGTGACAATCATTCAACAATTCACTTGACTCATAATCCCACATTCCATGACCGTACCAAACACATTGAGATAGATTGCCACATTATTAGAGAGAAAATTGATCTTGGCCTCATCAAATTGTTTCCAATTGCATTTGCTGACCAACTTGCTGATCTGCTCACTAAGCCTTTATTCAAACCAACCTTTGAGTGTCTTGTGTCCAAGCTTGGCCTACTTGTTGTGCATCGTCCAGCTTGTGGTGTATTAAGTATAGTTACTTAGTTCTTATTATGTTTTCCTTTTTCTGTTTTATCTACAACAGATTAGCTAGTGTTTAGGCTTAGTTAGTTATCTTAGAATTAGTTAGTTAGTCTTTTTCCATCCATTATATAAGCTCATGTTGAGACTTATATCTGTTAAGTTGTATTTTCCTTTTCCATTCTTCAATAATATGAACTATTATTCAGTAAAAACTCTTTCTTCTCTAAACTGATAAACTTTGATCTTCACAATATTCATCCCTTTTTCCGTTCAATTAGAATTTTTGTGATGACCAGATTATAGCACCAATAATTAAGGAGGAAATTCAACACATAACGATATATAGAAACAACATTGTTATAAACTACAAGGCTCTATGTTGGTTTTAAAAAAAAAACTAAAAGGCTCTATGATTTAAAAAAAAGTACACATTAATTTCCCTATATCTAGTATTATGTCATTTGTACTACTATTTCTATCCTCACTGAATACATGATTTAATATCCATGTTGTGTTGTAGAATGCTTCTTGAACATGATGTGCCTAGATACAACTCTTACTTCACTTTGTTAAATTAAACAATGATTCTATACTTCTTATCATTTCATCAAATTAACTAACATGAACATATGCCTATGATTTAAGTTTCTGAAGGTTCTGCCTCATTGTTTTCTTCAGCTGCTGCTGCTGGTGGCGGCGGCAGCGGAGTACTGCTAGATGACCCTATACCATCAGGATTTTTTGCTAGGTGACTATATCTCTCAAGCACCCTATCTTTGTTTCTGTTCCACCACTCTTCGGCTTGATGTTCACGAAACCTTCGTTTACTGCATTATAAAAATATAAAACATCAAACAATGAAATGTGAAGGTGGGATGAATAGAAAAAAAGCAATAACTTGAGTGACATAGAAAACCTTTTCAGATAATCAAATGAGAATCATAAAAACATGCATGCTAATATAATCTAAAGAATTCACAAATTTATATTCATTAGAGGACTTTTGGGTTAACAACTTATTTAAACACTTATCATATAAATGCTTATGTATAAGTTGTTTTTATCATCAAAGAGTGTGTAAGGGAAATCTACGTGTAATTTCTATGTTAGTTGTTTTTATAAGCTATTATGAGGAGATTAAGAAATTATGCTGAAAACGGCTTATGTGCTTGTTATAAGCTATTTTAAACACTTACATAAGTACTAATTATGATAAGATAACCCAAAATAGTGTGTTTGGGTAAACAACATGATTAAGCTCTTATTATATATGAGTTTATGTTTAAGACATTTCTGTAATTGAAGATGGAATGTGGTTATTCATACAAGTTTTAAGCTGTTTTTATACGTTATCTCGGAGAGCTAATTGAAATAAGTTGAAAACAACTATAAACACATTATAAGCTATTTTCATAAACTCTCTGACACATGTGCTTGTGCTTATGTTATGACATAAGCTTAAATAAAAAGTAAATAAGTTATTCCAAACCCACATCAAAGAATTTGTCCATTACTTGTTAGCTTGATAATGTAAAATTTGTTGGATGAACAAGTAACTGTAGTACCTGAATCTAACACGTTTGAAACTTCTGATCCCACTAGGCTTTACTACTAGTGTCACATAGACACCAGGTTCAAACTGTTCAATAATTTGTGCTTCTCCTTCTCTCCCTGATCCTGAAGGGTTCGACGATCTCAAATCATTTTCGGAGCTGTGTGGCGCCGCCGTTGCTTCAATATTGGATGAAGAAGATGGTACATTGCTCTCTTGAATTACATTTCCTATATCTTGGGATGAGTTAACTGCTGCTGCAGAATCATTATTATTTTCTTCTATTATTTGTTCATTCAATTTACAAGAACCTTTGTTTGAAACAGGTTCACTTTGTTGCTCAGAGTCCAAGTTGGATGGTATAATTGATGTTTCAGATTTTGAATTTTGTTGTAGAAAATTTTCAGCTTCAGTAACCATGTTTCTGAATTTTTCACCCTCTAAAACTTCTGGTGGCAATTGCTCAGACATTTCCTTCAACTGTATAAAATCATAGGCAAGTTTAGTTTGTCTTCTTGAATTATTTCTCAGTTAAGAATTTGAGTACATAATAGATCTCAATGCACAAGTTCAAATAAACATGATTGTAGTAGTTCATCAAAAACATGATTGTAGTAGTTCATCAAAAACATGATTTGTATTTTACTAGCAGTTTTTTTATTTTATTTTTTTTATGGATGTAAACCAAATATTTTCCGCGCGCAACTGCAAATATTAATCATTTGAGACTTGTAGAACCCAAATGGGCGGTAATCTCTCCCCAAGAGTTTTAACTTGCTGCATGTCCAAACTCTAGTTCAGACCTGCCAACTCAGGATCTTGGTTAAACAAGGAGAGACCTATGCTTTTATATTCTTATTTAGCAGTTCATGCATTTATATTCTTACGCTAGATTTTTCAAAATCCTTTCCTAGTGACGACAATTCATTTATTTTCTTTTTCAATTTTTTTTTTAAAAAAAAAAAGATAAATTGAGTTCCGGGGACTTCACGGCAAGCCTCAAGGCTTCTTTTTCTTATTCTTCCTAATGTTGCATTGGGTTATATATTTTCAAAAGGTATTAGGATTATATTATTGTGCACTTTATAATAAATATCTATGAACAAAAAAGAATATTGTAACCAATCATAATTCAATAATATGATTTGAGCTTTTTCTAAAGAAAGTCAATAATTTATTTGACCAATTGCCAAGGATTTCTTAATATGTCCCTAGTTGCATGCAGGGGCGGACGTACATGTTAAATGGCAGTTCTAAATTTTTTTTATCCTAATATATCATCTATATTTTAGATTTCTAGTGACTTTTAATACATTTATTATATTATATTATATTATATTATATTATATTATATGTTCTTTATATTGCCATAATTTTCTCCGACACAACCACTTAGGAGATATGAGAGTGATGCGCGGATTTATCGGCAGTTTTCTTGATGAAAAAAGTTAGTGGAAATTGAAATAAATAAAAATAATACTCCCTCTATTCTAAAGTAATTGTCATATTTGTAAAAAATATTTGAAATAAGTAATTGTCATATTTGTAAAAAATATTTGAAATAAGGCTTATATTCCAATTGTAGTCTTTAATTAATGTTGTGTGCATTATTAAGTTATTGTTCTTCATTTTGCATTTATGATAACGAAAATAAACCAATAGTTGATATGGGTAGTTTGGTAAAATAACCATTCTTTTTGATTCATTTATCATATTTTTTTAATTTGTGTGAAAAGTTCAACTGCGATGATTATTTTAGAATAAATAAAGTATCTTATGAAAATATTGTAGATTTAGATAGAATGGTTTTTTTTTAAGAATAGATAGAATAGTTTTAAACCTTATCACCAAAAAAAAGGGAATAGTTTTAAACCAGCATATGATTTGTTTCATTTTTTAATTTACAAAGAGTGATTTGTTTCTTTTTCTTAAAAAAAAATAGTGATATAGAGATATAAAATAATAGATACTATACATTGATATATAGTGAAAATTTTCTTGGTCCTTTTTACTAACAGGATTTTATTGGTTGAGATTATACAGTACAAGTGATTTGATTATTGTGGATTAGTGATTTTTAGTATAAATATGTATTATGAATGATTGGTGGACAAAGATTATTCTCATTGTATTTTTTCTTCTTCTCAAACCTTGAATAAAGAACACTCTGAGAAGTCTTGAGTTTATCTCAGCATCAACATAGAAAGGTAACACAATATCATAATTTTATAGCTATTTTATTGCATTCTAAATTTTATTAACTCGATAACTAACGATCTTTTTTGTTTGAGTCAATTTTGTGTCTTGCTTCTTAGATATTACTAAATCAATAAGTAAAAAAATACATTCGTATGAGTTATAACTCTATATCTTGTGTATAGAGTGATAATTCTTACTCTCACACTTCCGATTTCTATAGCTACTACAGAACGATCTTTTTCAGCTATGAATATCGTCAAGACTACGCTTCGCAAGAAGAAGATAGAAGATGAATTTTTAAATGATTGTTTATTAATATACAATGAAAGTAGAATTGCTAAAATATTTAGTATAGGTTCAATTATAGGTGATTTACGTGACATGCAAGAGAGACATTCTATATTTTGATATAGATCATGGGTATAATTAATGTGTGGAACTTTTAAGTATGAGTGTTCTCTAATAAATTTGATAAATATATATTTGTTAGATAAAAATTTTACTTATATGGTGAGCCCCTCAAGCTGTCCAACCCTGGATCCGCCCCTGCTTACATGATTTTGGATTCTCATTTCATTTATCACTGTTTTAGATATAGCCTTGAAATATAAAAGAATGAAGATACCTGAACTATCATAGTCTCAAAATATTCTTTGGATGCTTTATGTTTAGAAGATTCTTCTGCAGCCAATGAGGCGACATCCTGAATATTGTTCTGTAGCTTTTGAATTTCCATGTTACTTCTCTGCTTCAAAATTCGATTCTACGTAGAAAGAATTTTCATAAACTTATCAATGGTGACATATGAGTTTTCTAAGAGAATTACACAAGAAAAAGAAAGAGTGTAGTAAATCTACTTGGTTCTGCAATTTTGAGACTTCTTGGTTCAAAAGCTCATTTGTCTTCTTCAAACTATCAATAAGACTTCGTGAAAATCCCGGACTGTTAGAACGCGGTGGACTTGGCCTTCTTGCATATGGAGATACTGATCTTGAATTGAGAGGTGGAGTTGATGGTGGACTTGGAGATATAGCAGGCTTCAAACCATTATGAATTGAGCTTGTTGAACTTGGAAATGAAATGTCTTTCATTTGTGTTATTGATGGAATTTGTGAAGTTGGTAGCATGTTTCCAAGCTTATTAGTTCTCATCTCGAGATATTTTAGTGGTTCTGAGAAAGGCGGAAAAAGAATTTTTGTAGACCTTATTTCTCCTTGGCCGAATAATCTTTCCCTTGCATCGATAGAACCGCGAGCTTGCGTCGTAGCTTTTCTAATAAGATTAGAACCTGCATTTGCCTCAACAGCTTTAAGCTTAGTGTAGCAAGAATCGCATACACGGTGAGGCTTTCCTGGTGTCGGAGCCAATGCCGCTTTCATAACTTTTCTTGAACTACAACCATGACAATGGACTAATCCGCAATTATAACAATTATGCCTTTTTCTAGTAAAACCAAATGGCTGTCGACAACCGGTGCAAGCGGATTGGTCAACTCCAGAAACCCACTTATGAATGCATATGCAAGAAGTGAAGCTTGAGCCACAAGAAATATTTTTGACATGCCTTTCTCTCAAGGCTTCTACCAATGTTGGTGACTTTCTATCATCTATATCTCCATGTCCTAATCTTCCATTTGCACCTTTACCCCAAGTAAACAATTCACTCCTTGATGTCAATGCAGCAATATGATGAGCTCCACATGATATTTCCTCAACAAATTCATCCACCAACTTGCCCTGTACTAGTACAGGTATTTTTCCATCGGATAATGAATTTCCTAGTTGACCGTTTTCGGCACCTCCCATAGAAAATAAATGTCCGGAAGTAGTTAAAGCAACAGTCATAGTGTGTCCACATGCAATTTGGTGGAAATTATATTCAATCAATGCCGATACACAAGTAGGTTGAAGATATGTTTCCTTGTTTCCGTGTCCTAACCGATATTTATCACCGTCTCCCCAAGTGAAGAGCTTTCTAGATGAAACATTTGAACCGGATTGAAAAGTAACCTCTACAATAGCTGCAGTATGCCATACTCCACATGCAACCTTAATAGTCTTCAATCCACTTAACAGTTGTACCTCTTTTGGATACGAAACACTCTCTCTATTTCCATGACCTAACACACCAAATGTTCCATCACCAAATGTGAAAAGTTTTCCATTAGAAGTTGCCAATGCTGAATGCCATGTACCACATGCAACAGATATAACTTGAAGTCCTTCCAAAGGACCACTAACCCTCTTCGGTATCCAATGACTAACATCTGTACCGTGTCCAAGAAGTCCTACATTATATCTACCATCACCCCATGAGAAAAGATCATCTGATATCGATACGGCACACGTATGATTCTCTCCGCATGCAACACTCTCCACATTAGTAACTGCTAGAAACTCGACAAGTTGAGGCCGGCCGAAGTCTTTATCCATTCCATGACCGAGTCTGCCACCGGATTCCTCTCCCCATGTGAAAACTTCTCCTTGCCTAGTAACTAAAGCCATGTGACGCACACCGGACGCAATTTGTTGAACATCGAGAACGACACTCGACTCTAAAGGCTTAGGAACCAATACATCTGTGGTGGAAGGGAATTGAGTGACACTTCCATCAGATGAAACACCATCAGCCCAAACTTCTCCCCATATATAAACATCTCCTAGTGACTCTATGTCATCAGGTCCTGATCCTACACTTGAACAGCTAGGTGTACTTGACACACTAACCCGAAAACCATCTCCAATACTTGTCCTTGGTTGCATATTTGTATGATCTAACCCTACATTTGGATTCGTCCCACACGATGAAGCTGAATCAGTCGAGACCCTACCACTGCCACGATTAATGCTTGTTGCAAACTCTAATGCTACACCGAAAGGGTGATCATTCGGAATAAAATCAATACCACTCTGAAACCAAAATTTATAAACTACCTTAGTTTCATGCTCACAAAAAATGTAGACTAGTAAAAAATGATCACTAAGTGAAATAACACATTTATGTTGTTCACTTTCCATGTATAAATATAACCATCTTAGAAGACTTGCATTTCACAAGATGGACTCGGTCCTAGTGCATAATCTCAAAAAACTAAGAGTAAAATTAATAGACAGTTAAATGCTTAATGATTTAAGCTGTTACAATTTCCAACTTCTGATAATGATTTTCAAATATACTATCCTACACATTTCACATTCTCCGAAGTGTTCAATGAAGTCATATACATGAATGCCTATGTTTGAATGTGACAAGAAACTAATGGTATGAAAAGAAAAAAAATCGAATGACCAGTCTGTGTCAGAGCTTCATTGATAGAAACTAAACAGTACGAAAATGATCATTCAAAGAGTTCATGTTAAACCTTACATTTGATAATTCACTTCTAGTAAGCCTATTATGTCTTCCGGTGGAAATTAATTCTTTAAGCCCTGCAAACCATACCTCTGCCTCAGCTTTGTCCTTGCATATCTATAAATAAGAGAAAAAGAATCACCATATTCAAAAATTTCGTCAAATTGAGAAATTCGAATGCACTATCAATTACGTTTTCTAACCAGATCAAGTGTCCGCTCTCCGTTATTATAAACAAGTGAAAATGAAAGATAATCCTTTTCTGGTTGCAAATATCTTCTAAATACAGTCTGCAGATAAATGATTGTAAAAAACATGAGAAACCTTCATGAGATTGAAAACATGGCCATGAACATCAACTAACATCCGACGAAGTATTCAACTTACAGTTCTTTGTCCAGGTATAATACGCGAAATTGAAGATATTTTCAGTGTCCTATCCCTTTTATGAGAAATCCAAATCAGTGTTGTTTCATCCTGTTAATGCCACTAAATATGAAATTAGTTAGAGATAGTAAATGCACCATACACATGTTGCCTAGTCTAAAGATTGGAATATGCATGTAACATGTTTAATAGAGGCACTAAAACTTTTGTTCTAGATTCAAAAGTCACAGTGGACCTCGAATAATCTGAGTCGAGCTAAATTTAATTCATAACTCGTAGGTAAAATCTCACCAAGGAGAGTCTGAAAGGGCAAACTTTTGGCTTGGCTTTTCGGCTGTACTTTATCAACTGAGTTCCTTTCTTCAAAGTAAAGAGTGCCTTCAAAAAGAGTTGAAATAGACATCAAATTCTAGTTGTTAAAGCATCTAACTAAAGAAATGTAATCAATCCTTCATTTCTCTAAAAAATAACATCAACAAATTAGAGATATTTCTAAAGTATTTTCAATAATGAAACAAATAAATTGCAATCAAAGTAACCCTTATACAACAACAACCAAGCTTTTTCCCACTATTTAGGGTCAACTACATGGATCAAACGACGCCATAACGTTCTATCATATAGTATATCTCATTAAAGCTCATTAATCTTTAGATTTTTCCTAATAGTGATTTGACTATCCTCCATTTGATCTACTCTCTTCACTACATAATCTACAGTCTCCTATCCACATGCCCAAACCACCTAAGCCGAGTTTCTACCATCTTTTCTACTATATGTGTTATCCCAACTCTCACTCTAATATTATCATTCTTAATCCTATCTTCTCTCGTCTTTCCACACATCTAACACAACATTAACATCTCTGCTACACTTATTTTATCCTCGTGTTGGTGTTTTATTGCCCAACATTCCGTCCCATATAACAATTGAGAAACCCTTATCTTTGGCCAAATTTATTTTAGGCAAAAGTTGTAATGCAAAAACCTACCCATTATTACCTATGCATATAAAAACATTTGGAGTATGATTAATGTGTAAAGACAATGACCCTAAAAATTAATTTAGAGAAAAAGTTAGGTTAAAAACCAACTTGTTCAATATCTCGTTCAAGACCCCCATTACTAGCAGGATCTGCCATTCCATCTGAGAAAAATTGTAATGAAACAGCCAACAACAAATCTCAAGTTGCATCAAAATCTCCATAGATAATAGATATACTTTCTATTTCGGCCTCTCATCAAAATCTCCAATATCAAATATTGAAAATCCAAACAAAATACATAAACAAAAATTGGGCAATGTAAATGCTTAAAATCTCATATGAGTGTGAAATAATGTGTGCAAGATGAAATTTTGTGAAATTAGCATAAAGCGTTAAGAGTATTCTGATTTTTTTGAGGAAAGAAATGATGATGGGAATTGCAGATGAATGGAAAGAGAGAGAAGGGGCGAAATGAGTGGGAAGTAAGTGGTGAAAAGAATGAAACTTTTGTGTGTTTTTTTCTATCAACTAACTTAACGACTTCTCTCTGCCACATGGCTTCATGTCTCTCCATAAAAATACCATTAGATGTCATTCTTATAACTTTGCACACATAACAGATTCAATATCTCACTGTAGAATGCAAACCGTTGAATTATATTATATCTTTATTCTTTTTTATATATTCAACATTCTTGAACCTAACAATATCATACATATTTATCTTAAATAAAGTTACAATTTTATAGATATTATTTGTCAAACAAAAGATAAAAATATATCTAATTACATATATATATATATATATATATATATATATATATATGTTAAAAAGTATATTTACATATGTACATTAAATATTTTCTTGAGACACATATGTGTCAAAAAGAATATATGTAATTAAATTAAATTAAATTAAATATATTTAGTTACATTTTGAATAGTTATTAACCTTTATATACAAAAAAGTAGTATCTATTATATATATTTAAAACAAACTCTTCGCTGCTACCTCATACTATTTCCTCTACATATGTAAACATTTTCCACCTCATCTAAAAAGCTGACGTCTTCATAGAGAGTTTCCAATCCACTATCTTATACTATATCTCCTATTTAAATATTATTTCATAACATATACTTAAAATTTTCGAAATTAATCTCACATTATTATTTCATAACGTTTGCCCAACATCTTTCACATTAATTCCACATTCCTACTCAATACTTTGTTTTTTGTCGACATTAATCAACTTCACATTTTCGCCTCTACCTGCTATCTACTTATGCTATTTTTTTTTTGTCTGGATCAATCAACTTCACATTTTCGCCTCTACCTGTCATCTACTTATTTGCTAGCAATTGTATACATCTTTTTAGATTATATAATATTGAACTTAATAAGATGAGAAGTTACTTCAACTTCTTCTAAATTGAGAGTACATATGTCTCTCTTGCTTACCTCTAAAATATATTTCGACTATTTACATGTGCCTTTTATTGTTGAATATTTCTCTTCTATAAATTACATTGATAAATTGAATATATATTATTGATATAATCATTTGACAATTGAAACATAAAACTTCATATTAATTTTTTAAAAAATCCACTTAAATTAAATAAATTAAAATATATCCGCTTTTATTGTTTGGTACTTCTCTTCTATAAATTACATTAATAAAAATGAATATATATATATATATATATATATATATATTATTGATATAACTACTATATCAATAATTATTTGACAATTGGAACATAAAACTTTATATTGATTTTTTTTATAATCCACTTAAATTTAATAAATTAAAATATACCCGCGCAATGCGCGGGTTAGCATCTAGTATTATTAATCATTAAAATGAAGTGATATTATGAAATGTCAACTTGATCTTGAATCATGTGAATTTTTTTAGACATTAATATGTATGTGATTTAATAGTATACTAGAAATTTTTCTTTTAATGTGAATTTTTTTAAAAATTTGAAGGTGAAGTGTATAAATGTATCAATTTGATGATTTTTTTTTTTTTTAATATTTGTAAGTTTTT
>JBBPBQ010020321.1:6625382-6644929 GCA_037974755.1 Cicer yamashitae | reverse complement strand
TTATATGATCATTATTTTTATTTTTGTTTTACTTTTTATCTTGAATGTACTATTATTTCTTTTTCATTTTTAACTAATTGAATGTACTATTATTTCTTATATCTTATGTTTTATGTCTTATTTCCACTTAAACTTTGAATAATGAATTCTTAATTAGAGATGTTATGTCACATATTTCTTTCAAAGAAATTTTGATTGTATCATTTTTGGAGAGTGTTTATAATTAAAAAAAAATCAAAGTACTATTTTTTATGACAAAAGATGAATAATGTTGGAAATGATAAGGTGTGATTACTATATTTTGATTATTTTTGTTGTCAACCGATACTATGTTATGATTTATCATTCATTTAACCTATAAGTCTTATATTTTGAAACGTGTGGATTTGCTTTTATGAACAAAGTAAATATATAAAATGTTTTATTTTGTATTGGAGGAATAGAACATGTACCTGAGCACTAATAAGAGAAAAATGTACACAAATTGTATATTACTTTGAAAATATTCAATGTATAATTTAACATTTTTATTTTTTTAAAATACATCATTTTTTTTTCAGCAAATGATTGCTAATTTAAATGGGTTTGTTTGTTTCAACATATTTTATTTATTTTAATTTAAACTTAATTGGATTATTTATGCATAAGTTTTATTATTGATTTTTAAGATGTGATGATTTTAATTTTATATATTTTGTGGTAATTTATGACTGCTACATTTTAATTATTAAAATTTAATTGAAGTATTATAATGTAATTATATGCAATGAATTAAAAAAAGAAATTTACGATTAAATCAAGTTTGTAATGAAAATTACATTTTTTATTGTTGGTTTTTTAATGATATACAAAGAAGCAGTAGAATGAGAATAAAGAAAAATAAATTTTTGTGTCATATCAAATTATTGAATGATGTGACACAATTAATATTACATAATATATAAGGATTTTTTTTTTAAAGACAAAATTATTATATTAACACTAACAAACAAAGCACAAGATGTGCCTAAAAAAACCGATACACTACTAAAACATCACTCACTAAAAAGAGCACAAAAAACATAACCCTCCCCAAAAACACACAATGAGCGTCCTCAAACTCAACTATTACTCAAGCTTCAAACAAGCATGCAAATATGAGCACCAATGAGAAAAACTATATTGAAAATCACATTTTTTGTTTCATAACAATCCCCACGACCAAAGTTGAACCTGATCAATCAAATGAGTAGTAAGAAAAGTTTTACACTCAAAAATCACATTATTCCAATTTTCTATATATTCCAAATGCACGCTAGCCAAAAAACACCAAGCTTATGTTTTATCTCTTTCACATATAGATGACAACACAATCCACACCCGTGTATCCACCTAAATCCATCCGAATTTAGGTGAGGAAAACCCGCTTTAAAACTTGGGGGTGGAGACGGGTTTTTGAGAATTGATATCCACCTAACACCCGCACCCAAACCAGCTTCGCTAGTAATATTATTGTCATTTTTGAATTTTATATACATGTACATATTAAATATATTTCATATTTTTTAAATATTAAAATTATAATAATTATTTTATTATATTAATTATAATAAGTATGAATTTTAAATTTTTTATTTCATATATATGAATAGGTGTGGGTACAAACAGGGAAATCTGAACCCTGCTGCGGACATAGATGAAGATTTAAATTTCACACTCGATAAGATACAAGAGCGGGTGCAAATTTTTTCGACAACATGGATGCGAGTGTGGGGATGCAAAATCCGCTCCCGCCCCATTGTCATGCTTTGACCCCTTGAAGCAAACCACAAAAGATTGACAACCACCTTAAAACTAAAACCACAAGCCACCGAAAGAAGTGCAGTATAAAAACAAATGAGAAAGTGATTCCTCCAACCCACAATGAACAACACACAAGGTAGATCCCAAATTAACAATTCCACACCTGACTAAACTTTCTTTTGTTGATATGTAGTTAAGTAAATATCTTTGACTAAACTTTCTTTTGTTGATATGTAGTTAAGTAAATATCTTTAAGCAAAGTCTGACACCTTTATCAAAACTGTTTTGTTCCCCACAAGATCAAACTACGTGACTTCAGGATGTTAGTTACCCTCAGACATAAGCAATAAGCGTCTTTCACATAATACTCGTCGGCTCCAATATCTAACTTTTGATCATACAACAAAAAATTGTGTAACACATAATAACACTCCAACAAAAGATCATCTTCCCATTGAAAGAGACTTCTCCTCCACACCCAACCTCAACACTAACACCAACTCCTCTATAAAACATAACAACCATAGTCACATTTTTGTCAATGGTCAAATTAAACAAACGACCAAATTAAACATTTAAAACTTCTTCACAAACCCACAAATTTGCTCAAAACGAAGTATCATGCCTATCCTCCATCACCTAAAAAAGTTATTTATTAAACCAATCCTTCTGACTCCCTCTTACCCTTCCCTAACCAGATCAATGTCTCTCCATGAAACCGACCTCTTACCTTTACTTCTCCCGCTACTAGATATTCTCCACCCATATTCATGAGAAATGACCTTAAATCGCAAACCTTCTTTATCCACCTCCAACACCACTTTCCCATGACGTTATGATTAATAGGTAGGTTAAATTTGTATTATACAAAAAGTTATTAAAGTGTAAATATGTAAACTTTGGCCCTTGTTATGATCATCCTAACTAATATGATTTAAGATTTGAAAGAAAAATAATATTTATATTAAAAGTTTTACAAAGTAACTCTTTGTAAATCAATATGATTCATATTTTTTTTCTTAACCCTCGTATTCTCAAAAAATTGAATCCTTGATAATTCGGAATTCAAGTGGAATATAAGTAATGTCTGAACAAGAATTATTTTAATGAGTATTTGATTTTAATTTTTTCAAACGATTCATCTTTAATTGAAGTTCGGTAATCACTTGAGTCCAACAAAATTATTTTCATGGATATTTTACAAATGAGTTCGTGAACACAATAAGACAACATAAGATTTAACCATAATTTTGATTTAATTTTGACAGAAAATAATACAAAATTATGTATCATATTGATTTACAAAGAGTTACTCTTTTATAATTCATTGGCAGCTATGTATTACAAAATATCCCTGGTCGGGGCTCCCTTAGTTTTCTCTTTTATAATTCATTGGCAGCTATGTATATATTTAATACTACAATAGTTTCTTAATTTTAACAATTATCAATCAATTGAACTATGATTTCAGAGAGAATATTACAAAATCCAAACTAAGAAATGATCAGGCATTAGCCATTAGATTGCCCAAAGGTGTGTACAAGAATATGTGGAGCAGAAAACAACATAGCAACAAGTTTATAATCATTTGTACACAATACATCTATCAGTATTCAGTCCTAAATATATGTCTTTTTTTACCTAACCATACCCGCTTCAACCGAAAATAACTACATAATTTTAGCTTAAAAAATATTTTAGAAAAGTCTCAATTTCTTACAGGGGTCCAATATACTGGCCACAAAGGATTCGTAAGATTATAATTCTTTAGTAAAACAAAACCCCAGCCTTGATGGAAACATCATTGTTTAGTGGAAAGTTGCTGATGAGAATATATTTCACTAACATACAGATGGTGTCCTAATTTTGTAAGAACAAACACTTCTGATAGATGAAAGAATGAAGAAAGTGAAATAGTGAATAACCTCATAGATTGATCAAAGAGAAAGAATACAATATGATTCACCTGCCTTAGCTACATTAAAATAGACAATACATTCTCCAAGAAACAACTGAAACTTAGCTAAAAATACCTAAAACATAACTGCCTAATAATTACACATAACTTCACTATTAAACAAACTAAACCAAAACCAAATTAATAAAAAAACAGAAAGTGGTATATTAAAAAAATAAAAAAATAAAAAAAAAACTGGTGGTCAAATTTAGTAGAAAGTTTAGAATGCTGTCCAAATCTTCGGAGAAATAAATTTTATTAACAACAGTTAGAATAAACATGACTCGGAAAAGATGCATAACTCATACAAAATAGATATAGTCCTTTTGTGTTTTTTTATACAAAATAATTACTATAAGCCAGAATTAAACTTCCAATTGCTCCAAATAACATTTTAGTTTCAACATTCAATAATGTAGAATTGATATTTCTAGATTGCTATGACTGTAATTATTGTAGCTGCAATAAAACCTATAAAGCACTAACACCTCTATAATTAGAGGTATTGCCATGTCTAACACATGTCGGTGTCAGTATCCTATATATTTTACATTAATAGAGTCCATGTGTCTGTGTCGTGTCAAATGTCTATGTGGAATTTGTACTTCACATAATATAACGGTTTTAAAGGTCTCAAGAATGATATTGCAACCACTATTGAAATGGTACGACCAAAACAAAACAAAAAAAGGAAGAAATATCAGGATTAGCATATGCGTAAAAAATTAAAGGAGCAGCAGACAAAAATAGGATGAGATAAGATAACCGAGAGACAACGAGTTGTTGGCTCATTCGTTTTCCATGATGGCAGTTGGCAAATGGCAACTATAGATAGGTCTAAAGCCTGCATGTAAAATTTATAAATTTTACTTGCTGCAGATATAATAATCTAACAGAGTTTAACTTAACATAAAATATAGATGACATTTGATTTATTTACATTTGCATCTTATTTAAGCCTTCACTTCACATTCTAGACAATGTGTAGTCCATGGCATCCACAAGGAAATCTGCACCCATAAAAATAAACAAGCTGTTAGTAATAAAGACCAAGACTAGTAGTACTATTTATTTATCTAATGTTAACAAAAAAAGAGAATTAGAGGCTAATGTTACCTGCATCTTCTTTGGTGAAACATAAGGGAGGTGTAATTCTGAATACATTTCCATAATAGCCACCTTTTCCAATCAGCACTCCCAATTCTGTGGTAACAACAGAGGAACTTATTAGTGACATATAAGAAAACAGAAAAATATGGCTAGAAACCGTTATGAATGCAAGGAATCCTTGACTTCAGGAAATTAGGAACAACTAAATCTATGTTTGGATTCACGTTGAATTCATCATTCTCGCTTCTCAAAGCATTCTAATTGTGATTTTATAAAGTTAGAAATTGGAGCTTTTCGCTCAACTCACAGTCACATAGTGATTGTTGCTAAATCCAAACACACACTTAGCCTATAGCAATTGAGACTTTACCTTTCATTTGATCCATGACATGAAGTGTTTCATCTTTTGCTGGTGTTTTGAGTTCACGGTCAGTGACAAGTTCAACTCCAAGCATCAATCCTTTTCCTCTCACGTCACCAATTACTATAAAAGAAAACCAAGAAGTTTGAATTCATGAAAGGTTGTACGTTAATATTAGACGGGTAAGGATAAGGGAGATGAAACCTTACATTCATATTTGTCCTTGAGTGCATTAAGCCTGTCTTTCAAATGGGACCCCACTACAAATGCATTTTCTTGAAGCTTTTCCTTCTCGATTACTTTTAAAACGGCCAGTCCTGCAGCTGTACAAACAGGATTTCCACCAAAGGTGTTAAAGTAACTTCGGTGAGTCAAGACCTTTGCAATCTCAGGAGTAGTTACAACAGCACCAAGTGGAATGCCATTTCCAATACCCTGCCAAAAGCAAAATCAAGAAAACAAGCTAGCAATAATGAGCATACATACTTGAGTAGACTAGGCATACATGATACATATTATGTGTGTAGTAGATATAGACATATGCAAGGTTTTAAATCAAAGTCACAATCGCATCTGATTCTTGATATTGTAGAGAATCTCAGTCAACTACAGCCACGATTGTGGTTGCATTCTTGGTGCAGAGACATCAAAATCATCAATACTGCAAATCAAATTGTGGTTGCATCAGGCATCAGGCATCACAACCGCAATTGTGACCGCATTTATTTGCGTTTTACCACAATATAAGTTTCGCAACTTAACTTCGACGGCAACAGCAATTTAAAACCATTCTATGTTGCACTTTCATGACCAGACAAGGCAAATATTCTATATTCTTTGGCACCAATAGTTAAATTAAGATGGTTGTTTCGAATCTGACAAGGAGAGAAGAGTTAGTTACCTTTGCCATTGTTACTATGTCAGGTTGAACACCTTGGGTTTCAAATCCCCAGAAATGACCAGTGCGAGCAAACCCAGACTGAACCTCGTCAGCAATACAAAGACCTCCAGCTTTTTTAACAATATCATAGGCAGCAGGCAAGTAACCAGGTGCCAATTCAACAATGCCCCCTACTCCCTACCATAAAACAACGAGAGCAACATCAACAACTGTGTTTGCTAACAACAACAAAAACTTGTGATATCAAATGACCGATTCACTTTAGATGGGAAATTATACCATACAGATTAATTTCATAAAACATCAGTTTACACCATTTGTATTTTTAGACAATTTCTTAAAGTAAAACATTTACTGATAAGTTTAATATGTAATACCACTAACTAAAAAAGTGGTCTATCATATCACTATCTAATGAGACACATGCATGAGGGCCAAAAAGTGAAGTTTGTGAAAAAGATTTGAATGGAATTGTTCTTTAACAAAATGGAACTCGTCTATGCTTCACCATAGATACTTACCTGTATAGCTTCAGATATGAACGCAGCAACATTTCCTGAAGTTCCAAAGTTAATGATCTCTTGGACATCTCTTGCATACTTCTCTCCATCAGAGCCAAAAACACCTCTGTAAGGGT
Source organism: Cicer yamashitae (assembly GCA_037974755.1). NCBI lineage: Eukaryota > Viridiplantae > Streptophyta > Magnoliopsida > Fabales > Fabaceae > Cicer > Cicer yamashitae. The sequence continues at coordinate 6,638,181 of JBBPBQ010020321.1, read as the reverse complement.
CTGGATTTACTGCATGATGAACACCACTCTGGTAGCACCAAAAAGAAAAACTGTTAAGCAAAGTAGAAAAAAATATTTGTGAAGCAGCTACATTTATCAAAGACCTATCTCAACGTCCTCCATGTGACTTAGTTTGATACCGACACATGTATTACATTCAATTAATTAATTTTTTCAAATTATAAACAATGTCAATGTATTAATTTCATTGTTTTGGTGTCCGTGTTTGTATTATAGAAAAATAATACACAATTTGCATGTGAACTCACATGGCAATTGACAAAGAGTAAAATACATTTCCATAACAACAATAATACTAATTTTGGGCCAAGATAACATATAACATACTCCTGATTGAGAATGAATAAGACAAGACACCCATGTAATGGTGTAAATTATTATTTGCTTAAGGGGGTCCACGCTTTCATTATCATAAGAAATCATTGTCATAACACTTTAGTACTTATCTGAACCTATTACTTAGTTAATTTCCAGAGATATTTATTCCTTTTTTAAATGCTAGCGATAACAAGCCAGTCACTTTCGTAGTTGATAGAAATGTGCCCAGCGATATCAAACTCCGTTGGTGTTGCTATCACATATAAAAGTTTAGTGAAAGTATGCGTCAGCTACGTATATGTGTTAGTCCAGTCCACTACTACCTATAAGTCAATTTCGTTCCAAATTAAGTTAATATAAGACAAAAAAAATTGTACTTTAATTAATTGAGTTGTGCAAGCAATTTAGCACGGGTTAAAATTCGAAAGTTTCTATACAAAGAGAAAGTGGGACACGCCACGTGTTTTTCTCCAATTCGAAATTACAATTCCATATCCTCAAAACTACTTTTTAGTCCACAACTTATAACTCTCTAGGATCTAAAATAAATGAGAAAAGATATTATTATTTAGAACTAAATGTTATTTTCAATTATCGAATATATTTGAATCAGTGGTATAAGAAGAAACAAGTAGAATTAAATGAATTAAAATGACATTCATTTTATATAATCCATCCAGCCTATTCTATATTTCATACTCTAGCACTAATCCAAACATTACTTTTTTTTTTTTTTACAAGAATCCAAACATAACTTAAGACATGAATTTTTAAGTAAAATAAAATTTCACAGTATACCTGTACAACATTAAATTTCCAGATGCTTTGAGCAGTGGCCCCCATAGTCCCACTTGCATTGCCATGGTATGAATTTCTAAGTGATATTATGTCATGACATCCCGTGTACAACCTTGCAATCATCATTGCCAATTCGTTTGCTTCTGTTCCAGAATTTGTAAAAAACGCCACCTACATATAATAGTCACACACACAAAGTTTCCCCATTCAAAATTAACAAGAAACATAAACAAAATTTTATACACGTACAGAGAAAATATCAAATGTCTCGAAACAATATCTGGCAAGTAAATAATACTAGATATAAGTATTTGTTTTTACAGAAACGTGTAAGTAAATAATCCAAGATATATATCATATTTCTAAAGTAAACGTGTAAAACAATACTATAAAAAGAAAAATTTAAATAAAATTTTGCAATACTAGTAGTAAGAATCTGAAATTGGCTAAGAAATTTTTATTTCAATAATAGTCTAGTGACTAAACCTGCCCACTATAAGTGCAAAAATATAGAAAATTTTAAATTCGAATTCGAGTTCAAATATATCAATATCCTTACAACTGAACTGTACTAACAAGACATTAGTTAAGAAATTTTAATTTAATATTTGTTTTAATGATGCTTATAAATCTGATGTGATAAGAATTAATTCAGATATAAATATTCATATTCAATCAATTAATTATAATAAAACATATTTTTGATAAATAAATATTTGATGGAGAGTGAAATTTGAACAATTAAACTTCAGCCCCATATAAACTCGAACTTCTTTATCTCAAAGTAATGGTTTAAAAAATTAGAGCATACTTGTTCTGAACTACTGTATATATATCTTCAGGTCTCCCATTAATCAAATGGGATATTATTTTATAAAAATTGAGATATTATTTGATAATTTGTGATTCAATTATGTGTTTGGTTGGGTGTATTTGGACGTGAAACTTAAACAAATTAAAGTAAATTGTTTGTTTTCGGATTCTCTGGTGAGTTAGGTGATGGAGGGGTTTTGTTGTTAGACATGGACAAGAGACATTATCTTTTGGCCACGAAACCATCGATATCACCCCACGCCAGCATAGCAAACTCCAATCCCATGATATTGACTAATTGTCGATTAAAATAGTTTATTAAATATCTAATTGGCGTACTCAATGGCAATGCTCCATGATCGAAACAAAGTTATCTAATATTTTATTCATATATATTTATCATTGAACCTTAACTGTATACTAGTAATATATTATAATTATATATTATAACTATAATACATAGAAAAGCTTGAAAACTGGTCTTCCTAAATGATTTTAATTAACTAGTTTAATTCAAAATAATAATTTAATTCTTACGAAATCAGTTCTAACCTAATAAATTACTCACTTTATAAGAATTAAATTTAAAAATTAATAGATTAGAACTTATTGTACCAATAAGGGAGTTTTTTTTTTTTAGGTTTTTTAATTCAGTATGCTGATATTTTTTCTTTGGTAGAGATATTTTCTTCAAAATTAACCTGAGACCAATTATTTCAATACTGCAAACCACTAATAATTACTAAATGAGATACTCTTCTTCGCACAACAAGTTTCTCAAGATTCAAACTGAAAATTATCTTCTAGAAAACTTGTCTGTAATTTGGCGTATTTCTTAACTGTATAAAATTAAACCTTAAAGTTTAATTCCAATTCCAGTTTAGTACTATATATACTATATATTGATGATAAAAAAACAGATGATTTGGTATTAAAGCTATAATACAAAACTGAGCTAACTCTATGCAGTTATTTTTCAAATGGAAGGGATCGGTGGCGCCTTCCAAACATACTACTACTATAGTATATAATTGAATCTATTTTTTTAATAGAATGATTAAGCTCCTTAACTCTGAATATAAATAAAATTTGACCTGATTATTAGGTATATCCAATACATTAATATAATAGTTTTAGTCAGTCACTTTTTTTCTTTTCCAATTGAAGTGACAAAAACTAAATCTCAATATTAGACTGTGTTTTAATCGATCCCTTATGAATGGTATTAAAAAGTTAAATGATCTGGCATATAATAATACATGTGAGCCTGTTTGATAAACAATCATTGAGAGTACGATTTTTTAAATAAATCTTACATATACTCATCATTTATTTTTTAATATTAGTATTCAATAAACACTTAATTTTTCTAATTTGAATGAATTCAACCATTAATTTTTTATAATTACATTTTAACAATATTTATATATTTTAATATTAAAAACATGTGAGTCCCACATATAAAGATTATTAATAACACTCTCATGATATGTACCCTCAACTATAAACAAAAATAAATAAATATATTTGTTGGCCTAAAATATAAAAAAGTCAATTAATATATTCATATTTAATAACATTATTTTAAAAATATTCTTATATTATTCAGCAAAAAATAAGTTCGTGTATAAATGCCTTAATATTCTGGAAAATCATTATAATAATTTGAGATAAGTTAGCTATTGTATTTTTTTAATGTAAAATCAAGAAAAATAAATATATTTAATTACTGTTTTTAATAAATGTAAGAGTAATTATTTAATTACTATTAAATGTACTTAATTGTGGTTGAATAACACCATTGTAGCCTTAAATTAAATACTGACACAGTTAACATTACGGTGACGTTAAACGAAGCTTACCTTAAGATTACCGGGAAGTTTAGAAGCCAAGGCTTCCGCAAAATCAGTAACGGCATGGTTCAGATACAGAACCGTTGAGTGCTGCAACCGTTTCGTTTGTTCCACGATAGCTGCGACCACATCAGGATGGCCGTGGCCGCAGCACACCGTAGCAATCCCCCCAAATCCATCAAGGTACCTCCTCCCGTTTTCATCGAATAGGTACTGTCTCCTCCCCTCCACCACGTTCAGCTGTACTCTCCCACACACAATCACAATCCCGCAAAATCAGTTATCATTAGTAGCTCATTATTCAGTTATTTAATTTTAGTTACTGTTGCATTTATTTATCAAAAATTAACAGAATTAAAATACAGTTAATTCTTGACGGTTGATAATTATTAATTAACGACGAATTATCCGGTACGGTGGATCCTCACCGGAGATTTATAGAAGTGGAGGATTGAAGGGCTAAGGTACTTCTTGCGTTTCGCGAGGATTTCTTCGGCGGAGGGACCGGTGTACGCCGGCGGAGCGTAATCGAACGTCGGCAATATCGGTGGTTCTGCGGTAACGTCTTTTGTCCTCTCTGCTGCCTGCTGAGAAATGCCTCGTTGCAAGATGAATCGGCTTTGTGGTAGTGGTGATCGGCGGAGGATCAACTTTGCGACTAATGATCCTGTCATTTCTCCCTGTCGGCGGAGGATTCCGGTGATGGTTCCAAAATGTAGGACCCGACCCGAAACCGCACGATGAGAGAAAAGGAATGAAAGAAAGAAAATAGAAGAAAACAGAGAGAATCAGGATTTGGAGGAACGAGAGAAGAACGGGGAAGGTTTATATAGGGAATGGGTGAGGGGTAATGACGTGCAAAGATGTGATTGGTTGAGAATTCCTGCTGCGAATTTACTGCGGTAAAAATAGACAATATATTCGTGAATGGTAAATGAGAAGAAACATCCCAGTCATAAATTATAATCATTTCTATTTGTTCAGAAAAGAGAATAAATTCCATAAGTTATATAATTGTGAATTTCTTGTTAGAATTTGGAAAGGATATCCAACTTTATAATATTATATTTATTTGTAATTTAACATATAATCAACTCTATTTTATTAAGGAAATTTTAATTATTTTGTATTAAAAATAGAGGTTAAAATGAAAAATAAACAATTATTTCATGATGATAATTATAATTGTATGATAAGATGATATAATTATTGACTTTTAAAATTTGTCTATATCAAAGTAGTTTATATCAACCGTGCATAATCATAAAAATATAATAACATTTATAAAATTACCATTTTTCCATTGTTTAAATGGAAATTTGTTTAATTAGACAATTGATTAAATAAAGTATATATGTGGAGCATTTGGAAACTAACTAAATACCAATATACCAAGCTCTGGAATCATGTCAGAGAGAGTATCGTTTATAAAAGTGACTGAGCATGTGGCCAAAACCAACACAGAACATTACATATGCAATGTCAATGCGTCATATTCATCTCCTAAAAATAGAGTAACTGAGCATTTGTATCAGTGACGAGCATTAGTGGGTGCACGATTTGCAACAGAGTCCTACGAATTTTGGGTTGGGCTCCAAAAGAGTTGCTAACCATCTCCATAGTTATAAGAACAACATCACTAAATTTGTTATTTGTTTAGAAACTTTTAATGATCACAATGGAATATTCATAAAAAAATATCAAAGGAGTAGTTGTTTGTCCTTTTCCAATTTTGGTGTAGGAGGAAATCCCATGACTAAAGACATTGTAATCTTTGCAGATATTTCTATTCAAGGTGCAAAAATTAGATGAGTGTTAAAATTAATTAAGTCAATGTTTACTTTTTGAATATATTTTAAGTTTTTAATTATAAAAATATATATTCATTTTATATAATAAAATATTTTTGAAGTGAATGATTATTAAAAAAAGAGATGAACTAATAGTTAACGAAGATAGTGTGGTATTAATGGTGACATTAATGAGCTAGTGTGGTTGTGAATTGAAAAAATGAGAAGTCCCACATAGGAGGGATACCACACTATGGAAGGGTATATAAGGTGGAGGTATGTACCTTGGGGTGTGCTCCAAGGGGTACTCCAATTTTGTGAAGGAGGGAGAATGCAAGCAAAGTTGGCCACCACACACGCGCGCGCGCGCCGCCGTCCGGCCCGGGCCGGGCTCGGGCCTTGGCTTTGGTCTTGTGGTGTATTATTATTACTATTTTTTATAAATGAAAAAAAAAAAAATTCCCTAGGTGCCACGTAACTGTTGTTGCCCGGTCTTTATTCAAAGTCAAAAACCCTAGCGCACTTTCAGGTAGACAAAGGCGCACGTTTTGGGTGGGCAGCGGTTTTGGAGCACACGTTACCTGAGGTCAAGGTTTGGAACGGTCAACAGGAGCGCTCTGATGGATCCACTGATTTCTCTGATCCAGTTACGGAATTCCTCTATAAATAGAGAGCTCCCCTCAGTCGAAAAATCACACCAAAAGCACTCCGCCTCTGAGACTTTTCTCTCTTCTCCCCCCGTTCTTACTTCTTCTACTTCTTCTTTTTTCTTGAGTGGCCTTCGTGCCATATTACGAGTGGTAGTCGTCAGACTGCCATATTGAAGGTGTAATTCGAACGGTTTTCTACGGTGCAGTAGAACTCCGTAACAGTGATCTGGGCTGTTTTATCCTGGGGACTTCGTGGTTGATAGTTTGCCTTGCACCTTTTGGGCAGTGCCTCGAAACGTCTTAAAGAGAGCAACCTAGTCCGCGACTCAACCCAGTAATATTTTCGGTGGCATAAATTGTTTTTTCAAACCTTTTCAAAATTCAAAAATAACAGAATGATTGTTAAAAAAAGAGATGAACTAATAGTTAACGAAGATAGATATATAGAAATAATAAAAATAATTTTTTAACATTTAAATTATTTTTAAAAATGTGAATAATTATTTACTTTAAAAGTCTTGTACTTTTTTATTAACAAAAAAAAATTAACAGAAATTAAAAAATAAAAATAGAAAAGGCTATATATGTATTGTTTTTGTATTCAAATCATTAATTAGTATACTAATATTGGGTACGTTTTGCTTTTTTATTTGGACAGGAGAATGAGTTTTGTTATGTATAAATTAGGACAAACTTAGGTTCAATTGTGTGGGTTATTTTTACTGTTTTTCGATCATAATTAAATATATAAAATGTTTATTTTTTTTAATAAAATAGATAACATTATTTTAAATCTAACTATAAAAAAATAATCCACCCATCATTAATATTAGAATGAGTGAATAATACAAACACTTGTTGGATACTATATATAGATTTAAATATGAGAGTTCGGAATTGCGATTTTTTTTTACCTTTCCATTTAAAAAAAAAATGTTTAGTCGAGAAGCATATGAACTTATTGAAAATTTATAAAAGAATACAACTTACAAACTCAATTAATAGATGAAAATAAGATAATATAACTTACAAACTCAAGTTGTTCAATTTTTTATATCGCAGTTATATGTTCCTTTACCATAACATCTTAAAAAAAGTTTGTTTAGTCGGAAGCATTACAAGTATGAAACTTATTTAAAATATTAAAAAAAAAAAATACAACTTACAAACTCAGTTAATAGATGAAAATAAAATATATAACTTACAAATTCAAGTTGTTTGATTTTTTAGATTTAAGAATCTTGTCATTACATATATACAAGTTTTCTCTTCTTAGGTCCTTGATCTTGGAAATATATGTCATATTTCCTAAAATAACATCACATTAAATGTTTTTCATCTACTAATATTAAAATTAATTGTACTTTTAGTTAAAACAAAAACAAGTTTAAACAATAAACACACTTTGAAATACCAAACAAAATATTAAACACATACTAGTGTGATCTTAACAACTTATTGGATTTTTATATGTTTTCCTAAGAGAAAATAGGAAACTTTTGAAAAATCTGTGCAAACATCGTGTTGTTGCGCAAAGTGTATACCCATTCAAGTTTTACATTGAATAATAAAAAAAAAAAAAATAAGAATTATTATAAATATAAAGAGGTAGTTTAAATTTTTTTCGCTACAACAAATCTAGAATTTGAGTTTGGGTAGTTGTGTGTCCAAGAGAAGATTTGCAATTTTTTTCCTTGCAAAAATTGTGTTTGAGAGGGTTTACATTTTTCCATGCAAATAATTTGAGTTTGTAATTTTGTTCTTGTAAAAGTTGCAAGATCAGTGATAAAATATTTTGTTGTAAGATTGTGGTGTAGGTATGAAGTGTCAAACCACATTAAATTTGTGAATTGTCTTTTATTTCTTTCTTATTTTTTGTGATAGTGTGTTTTCGACTTGTATGGAGATTTTTCCATTATCTGATATTTAAGCAAGGATCCAATCATGGGAATAAGATAATCATTGTAGCGCGTTGTGCCATTTGTTTTAAGAGAGATTATCTTATTGGTGTTTTTTTAAAATCCGAGTTATGACTATATTGAAGTTGGATTTTTCTTTTTTGATGGGAGGATGAATTTCTTGTTATGTTAATGCACAATCCAACACTATTTGGTCCAACATGATCTTATTTTTCTTTAGAAATAGACCAACCAAGTGAGTTGAATCTAGTAGAGTACGGTACAAAAAGAGGCGTTAATGAGCACAAAAATTGATTGGCATTTACTCCACAAATTAAAGTGATTATGTTGAAATAAACTTCTCCAAAGAAATTATGTGATTTGTTGGAATCGAAGTTTTTGTCAACCACATTAACCAATTGATTGATTGTGAAAATGAGTTTGTACTCGTTGAAGATGGAAGATGATGATAACGTGTTTGATCATATTAATAAGTTCAATGAGTTGATATGTAGAGTTATGAATGCATCATAAATGTCAAAGATGAAGAGCAAACATTACTTTTGTTGACTTTACTACCAAAATCATATAAACAACTAGTGAAATCAATGTTAGTAGGGAATAGTACATTTTAACTAGATGAAATGATGAGATCTTCAAAGGGGAGTCAACATTTGATGGATAATGATAAATCTATTGAAGACAATCAAATGAGTGTAACTAAATGACAGCAAGAAAAGAAATACGGTGATCAATATAGTAGAAAATTTCAATAAAGAGATATGAATATTGTCAAGTATCATTGTGAAGAGTTCGATCATGTACAATTTAAATGTCCAAAATGAGAAGACATAGAGGTTTAGGAGTACACTTCTACAAATGTGGTTAGTTATGAAGATGATCTTTTACTCTTTGAGGATGAAGTTGATGACAAAGTGAAGAAATGTGAGACTTTGGATAAAAGAAGGATATGTTGTGCCAAAGTGTTTACTCATCTAAGTCTCGCATCGAGTTGTGGGAAGAAAAATGAAGTAGAGAGTTATTATAAACATAGAGAGTTGGGTTAAGTTTTTTTTATCACCACAACAATTCTTGTTCTTTGGGTGTATGGGAGCTTAAATACTTTGGGAGGATTTACAATTATTTCGTGCTAAATAGGTTAAATAAAATGAATGAATCTGACATATGCCGATATTGCTATGTTCGAGTCTTGTCCCGAGTCGAACCCAGAATAAGACAAAAAAAAAATCGAATGAATCTGAATTTGTTTTTTTATGATCAACATCCTTGACCTTGTTTTCTGCAGCTGTAACAAATTCACCTCCATGTTTCTTTTTTTTTTTTTGTTCTCAAAGACTTGTGAAAAATGTGTAGACCGTATTTTCTTTCATATTGTTAGTTATTTTTTTATGAAGATTTGACTTTTGACTTTGAAAAATGATTTTTATGTATTTTTCACCTTCTTGTATGTATCAATTACTTCAGGTGTTTTTGTTAAAGTATGAGATTTGATATGTTCATCAACAATATTTTTGTGATCATTTGTTTTATCTTGAGTGTTACTTTGTTGTTCAAGTTACCTTTGCATGAAGAATGGTCACTCATACTTGTAGGAATGATTTAAGACTTTGTAATCATGGTTAGGTGACAGATCACCATGTTGCCCTACTGTTTTTCTCTTTTCTGTTTTTTATATATTGTATCACAAATAATATTTTGAAAGTGATCTATGTTTCTAAATTTTTTAAAAAAACTAACAATTGGTATCTAGAGCATCTTTGTTCTTGAAGGGCCTATGATTTAAAACCACAGAGAAACCATATTCTTCCTAATGTTGATCTTTCTCACTCATATTGTTCCTCTTCTTTCGTTGATGAATGATATTGGAAAGTAAATAATTCTTGCTTCTTGAAGGAAAAAAATTGCTTATGACGATTAAAGTGGTTGGAAACATATATTTGATTCATCTAGAATTTTTATATGAAATTTCAAGAATCATAGAGAAATTAAAAAAGTACTATAAATAATTTAATGAAGTTTTGATAAAAATTATCTCACAAAAATTTTAAAAAAACTATAGTGGAATAATTATTTTTTTGATATGATATTACAAAATGAATAAAATGGAATAATATTGAATAATCTCATTCATTGGTTGAACAAAGTATTACAAATGAGAGATTTTATAAATTGTGAATAACTTCTAACATCCCTTAATAAATTCAATTAACTATAACAAATATAAAATCAGCGTATAAATAACTAATAAATGATAAAGAAAAAAATATTATTAAGCTAACTATTTATTTAATTTCTCTTCTTCCAATTATATTAAGGATTTAGTTCATATATACATCGTGAGTGTAAAAATGTTTTACATTGTTAATTCATCATAATCGTTAAATTATTATAAATATTTTACTTTTGTCATAACTACATTTAAAATCATGCTCATGAATAGTTATAATGTACTGGCAGTATAAAACATTTTACATTAACAATATATGACAATTAAATTCTTATATTAATTTTTCTTTTCCATACCATAAATGAATTATAATTTTGTAAAATAACTCATAATTTCTTGTTTTATACAAAGTTAACTACATTTTTTTTAATTTATGCGAAATTGCTAAAGGGATTTATAATTTGGAATAGAGGAATAATAGGTATTCAGTAATTTAAAAGAATGATGACTTATATTTTGGAACATGCAAACTTTTTTTTGCAAAGTATGGTTATTATGGATTTGATTTTTCTAAAGAGAAAAATTGTGAAGCGTATCGATCAATAGTTGATATTATTATAACCACACATGATTAATTATATATGTATATAAGATAATATTCATTAATTTGATAATCAATAATTGATATTATTAACTTTATTCTTTAAAGTAAGTTGCTGACCTCACATTATAACTACCAAATACACTTATGATATTCCTAAAACTATGTTATATCTTTGTTCTGAAATGATAGTGCTCGCAAACAAATTTGAAGAGATGAATATGCGCACTCTACGGAACCTTTTTTTGTCACTACACCAAAACAAACAAACAAACTATCGTGCAATTAAAATATATACCTATAAAGCAAGCCCATATATAAGAATGTACCTGGCCATAAACCTTGATCAAAAATGTATCTGACCGTGTTTCAAAACCCCTCATTTACTTCTATACTTGGGTGAGTTGGGTGAAGTCCATCCCCACTTAAAAAAAAAAAATAGAGTTGGATAAGAAAGAAAATAATGCATAAAAATAAAGAATTTGACTAATTAACAATTGTTTTATTATATATGAAAGAATGGCACTTAAGATTTTTCTATTTCTTGCAAAAAAAATCTCGTAAAAATTAACATTTTTCAAGAAACAATTGTATTTTCTCTTAAATATAAATAACAATTGGGATTTCTAATTTTTGTTTTTAATGTAAATCATTTTTTTTAAGAAAATGTAAGGAAACATAATTTATCTTCACTCTATTTAATGATATTTATCCTAAAATATCTTGAGTCAAAACAAAAATCTTAAAAAATCTTTTAATTAATGTAATTTCTACCTTTTTAATAACTTTTTTATTATAAGGGACACAATTCAAATATTAGAGCCACTTTGATTAATAAGTTTTCCATTTTTCAATTTTTTTTAACAAAAATTACTTTGTTATTCTCATGGATCAGATACTTTTGAGAATGCATTTTTATTTTATTTTTTATGAGATCAAGATTGATTATATTTAGTTATTTTTTTTGGAAATATATTTAGTTAAATTTCTTGATCAAGAGTAGTACTTTTTCTTTCATTATTGATAACTTAACAAAATCAGAAAACTAAACAACGTAAAGAGTTGTTTGTGGCTGAGGTTAGGAGTGAGAATAGTAATGATCATTATTAAACATATTAATGTCTTAATTAAGATCACAATCAGGTATATGCCTCAATCAGAATATATGTAAAATAAAAACAAAAAGAATTATAATTTCAATAAAACAAATTGGATTTCAGCATCATTGCTTTTTTAATCTAATGAACTTATTTGTATATGTTTGCCGTGTAGGATTTCCACCACTTAATTCCAATGACGATGTGAATGTTTTGATGTAAATATTTTATATTTTTGCTATTTAGACATTGAAACCCATTATGAAGACAGCATTATTGGAAAGGGCCATAACAAGTCAGCATCTCTGATGTTAATTTCCAAAGTAGCTTAGTATTATAGATGGAATCTTCGAGATAAAACAGATTCTTCAACCTTTTAATCAATAAAATTAAGGCAATTGAACTAACTTTCGTTTTTTTCTTCAAACAAACAAAAAATAATAAATAATTAAAAATATTAATTACTATTTAATAATAATATAAAATTAATTGAAAAATACAAAAAATTATAGAGATTCAATAGAATTGCCGGTAACATTAAAACAATATTTTATATTATGATCGGATAACCGTATATATTGTATATTTTATTTCTAACTTCTATTTTATTTCTAATGTAACTAAATGTATTTTTCTTTTTTTCTCTGCAAAAAAACATAATTTGAGTATATCATAAAACAAAGAAAAAAAATATGGACATGCTAATTTTTTTTTTTTAATTTATTGCGTTGTTTAAACAACTATATACTTACTAATTTATATTTTAATAAAT